>JAKLND010000018.1:0-214354 GCA_022813125.1 Septoriella neoarundinis | reverse complement strand
GGGGGGGGGGGGGGGCTTGGGGGGGCCCGGTTGGGGGGGGCGCTCGGCGTAGGGGGGGGCGGTGGGGGGGGGGGGGGGGCGGGCACGGGGGAGCGTACCGTAGATCCAGCAGGTGCCGAGCCAGCCGAAGGCGAAGACGACGTTGTAGAGGATGATGAAGGCGACGGCGGCCCAGTTGGTGGCGGTGGTCGGGTTGGCGACGGTCGTCAGGCCGACGTAGATGATCATGCAGACGCCGCAGCCCAGCGCGCACCAGAACATCATGGCGCGCCGGCCCAGCTTCTCGATGAACCAGATGGGCGGGAACGAGGCGATGGCGAAGATCGTGTTCATGACGCCCGCGAGGATGCCGGAGAGCAGCGGCGAGTAGCCGAGGTTGGAGAAGATCTGGGTCGAGAAGTAGACGAGCATGTTGATTCCCTATTTCACTGTTGTCAGTTTCCTTGTTCGGTCAATGTGAATGGGCGAGTCTGTAGGACTCACCAAAAACTGCTGGGCCCAAAGAATGAGAAAAGAAGTCCGAAGACGTCTGCCGAATTGAAGCTCGGAATTGTCCCAGAAAAGAAGCCAGAAGTTGAAGGAGCTAGAGTCGCTCTCTTCCTCCTTGAGCGAGGCAAGCACCTCCTCTCTCTGCTGCTGAACGAGCTCGTGCTCAACGGGCAAAGCGTGGAGTCTCGCAAGGCATCTGTCGGCCTCGTCGTAGCGGTTGCGCGCGTAGTACCATCTGGGCGTATCGGGAAGGAAGCATAACAGAGTGGTCGAGAAGATTGCGAAACAGCTCTGCATGGCGAGGGGAATTCGCCAAAGCCAAGGATTCTCTTCAAGGCCTTGCACGAAGCCCAGATCGATCCAGTAGGCGAGGGCAACACCTGAGATTAGGAGAGCCAGCTGGTAGGAAACTTCAGGGCCACGTTCACCGGCTTCGAGCGACATCTCGGCCATGTAGGTAGGCACCGCACTGGCGATGCAGCCGATGCCCGCGCCGGTAACAATACGACCCACGAGTATGTGGGGGACCGAGTATGCAGACGCTTGGAGAACGGCTCCTATGCAGATGAGGAGGTTTCCAAGGAGGATTGTGCCTTTGCGGCCGAGTTGCATGGCGAAGAAGGACGTGCATAAGGACATGACACCAGCGGCCAAGTTATACGAAGACGCAATGAGTGGGATTGTGAAAGCGCCCTCGGGGTTGCCAATGGCGGCTCGGAATTGTGGTGTTTCTTGAAACCCTCCGAGGACACCTGCGTCGTAGCCGTAAAGCCTAGCACGACGTCAAAATCGTGATCTCGATGTCGAAAAGCAGTCGTGAACGTACATGAAAGCCGCGCCGCAAGCCGCGCTCATAGTCTTGTAGAGGGCCTTGCCCTGGAGATTGGTAATGCCGAACATCTTGATTGACGATGCCCAACTGAGTCGATGCACTTGTTTGAAAAGGTGTGCTCCTTTGGCGAACGCGATCCGTAGATTGCAAAGCCCAAGTAGCTCCAAAAGACCAATGTATGAGGCGAGTTGATTCCAGTCACTGGACGACGATGGCGAGGATGATCATACTATATAAACCCCGATCGCACTCGATCAAGGAGCCGGTGACAGTCTTGGGTCGATGCATCCACCTTTCTTCCCGATAGGCTTCACGACGCCGAGCACATGGAAGTGAATCCGACATCATCATCGCACTGGTGAAGACGAGTAGACGCGCAGGGAAATGCCAGTGCACGCGCTAGATTTTTCTAGGTTGGTAGCCTCAGCAGGCGCAAGCGACGATAATCGACGTGAGGAGCACAGTGAGGCTATTGCGCCCTTCGCTGAGGGGAAGTCTGGGCCGGGAATGCTCTGCAGGGTCGTTCGAGACCCGAGGGAAGAGAGCTTATATCCGGCAGGTCGCTTTCACATGAGTGGCTAGCATTGGCCATTGATTTCGCGGGAGATCAGCAATGGAAGGCCTGACGCGGAGAAGGTTTTCCATGAGCTCAGCGGCGTCGATTTCGTGTTTGATCCCACGTGGCCGACACGGACACTTCGACCGACAATGGTCGAGGGGTAGCGGAATGGGTGTGTCGTACTGCAACGCCACAGGCTAGCCACCCTCTTCTTATGCGCAATGCACGTGGAAGTTTTCCTGTGATTTGCATTAGCTCAGGACTGTCTCCCGTCAACGTGTTGACCTTTTTCCGTATGTCATCAAGGAATGAATCGCTGCTAGGGAGAGCCGTCAAGTCTCTCATGCGAATGGTGGCATTTCGCTCAATGTGAGTGATCAGATATGCTATACTTGTTGTGAGCATAGATAGCACAAAGAGAAGCTTGGGGTCTGGAACATCTGCGGCATCAAAAGCTTGCCGCCACACATGAGCCGCAGCCGACTTCCCCACGGGGCAGGCTGGGGCAACCCTCGCTATGACATGAGCAAGTTCGCCTGGGACCCAGAACGTAGAAGTAGAGACATCATCGCATGCCAAAGGCCATATATGCTGTTTGTTTGCGGCTATCGTAAATCTCGCGGGTGTAAGCGGAGAGCCAAAGCCACGTGGCTAGAACGAGTGATTACAGCTCATGCAGAATGGCGAGACCAACCGGTAACCTCGAGCTTGCAACTGCCATGCGACGCAGATCTACCTTCAGGTCATTTCCGAGTTGCAGCTGTTCGCGGACGAGCCGTAAGACGCGTATCTATTTCGGCATAAGGGCGCCCTGAAAGCAATGTAAGTGTGGCGATAGGACGAGCGGACGAAGGGCGAAAGCACACCTTTTGCACCGCTTCAGCATTGGCTCGCATCCTCTTTGTTGGCACTTCGCCCAACCATAGCGGTTGTGCTGCGTAAAGGCCGTCTTCAAACTCGTAGCCGTCTCCGCCTTCGACATAGAAAGCCTTCCCATTTAGGCCCTGGAATGCCAAAATGCCCAGGATAACCTCAGCAACGGCCTCAGGTGGTTGCCAGAAAAGACCGGCTTTTTTGAACTGCTGTATTATTGAGGCCGTCATGGGTGTTTCAGTGACCCCAGGGCACACCGCATTGACTCTAATGCCGTCTCGCTCGAAAAGCGTCTTCCGAGTCGAACGTAGTATGCCCTGGATCGCATGCTTGGAAGTCTGATACAAGTACAAGCCTGGGCTATCACGGAAGGCGTTGACGCTTGACAGCAAAGTCAGAGTCCTGTTGCTGGGCTTTGACTTCTGTGCGCGCAGGAAGACTGCGGCGACGCGAGCAAAATGCAAAGTCCCCATCAAGTTAAGGTCCAAAACCTTGGTGCTTCCTGAGTCGGCCTTGACGTTGTCGATGGTCAGGTTCGGATCAAACCAGTCGCCCTGTTCGAATATACCGGCGCAAGAAATGGCATGATCGATGTGACCATGCTTTTCGAATGCGAGTTTGAACAGATTATAGATATCGCTGTAGTTAGTAACGTCACATTTGGTGAAGACGGCATTCGACCTCTCCTGGCACAAGTCTTTGCCAGCAGACTCATTAGTGTCGCCCAGTACGACGGAGGCACCATTGTTCAGGAGTAGCTTTACAGTCGCGGCGCCGATGCCTGTAGAACCTCCTTGTGCGATAGTCAGCCATCTGTCGCAAAGTGTGCTTGTGACGAGCATACCGCTGATCACAACGACAGTATCTTTGAGAGAGGCAAATTCGGAGGCTGGTGGCTTGAACAGCGACATCTTGTTAAATTGTTCAGTAGATTCCTATGATATCTGTAATAATGAGCAGCAGAAGAGCATGATCATCCTCGAGTATCGTAGGCGATGGAATTAATTATAGACTATTGACGATCGGATGTATAGTGAGTCAGGTAGGCAGCAGTTGTGCATTCATGTAAGCAACCCCTCGTCACGCATCGCCTTTACCGGATTTTGGCAGATCTTACCGCCGTAGATGCTGATGTGCTAGTTCCGATATAAGTTTCAATCGTTATCCTGTTGAATGACGTAGTCATTGACTCTCACGCACATGCCTCTGTTGCGACCTCGGGAAGCAATCATCAGTCGCGGCTCCAGGCCACAGGAGTCGCGTTCGTATCTAGCCGCCAACCAGGTTTCCCGCTCCTGGATCGTGACGGCCAGTCCAGGCGGCCAGTCTGTCACAACCAGTGAATAATATCGAGGTTTCGAGCAGTCACCCACGTCTCGCAGACGCCCGACAGCAACGGCATCTCCAATCTCACATGCTGCGAAATTCCCAGTCGTCAGGCAGTGGAGGATGCATTGCGCATCGATGCCGAAGGGTTCGGACTGCTTGCCCCCGCATGTGCCGCTCTTGGCGTTCTTCGGCGCGGGCAGCTCGCCCCAAAAGAGACGCTTTTATCGTCGACCTTGAACGTTATCTTCGCTGGAGACCTATTGTGCAGATCGATACCCGGTTCGGGTAACAGATCATCTGCCGGTTGGCGTCTGAAGATCACCAAGGCGGGCAAGCGGCCAAGCTGCATTCGCCGATTGCGATTCTGTAGGGTGATCAGATGAGTCTCTCCGCATCTCATACTCATCCTTCAGTTCTTCCAGTTCTCTGCAAAGCATTAGCGATTGAGAATGTCAGCTGTCGAAGACGAGAAGCGGGGCGGCTACGAGTCGCCTCTGGAGAAAAGCATCTCAGAATCAGCGTCAGGTGGCGAAGATGGCTCCGAAAGAGATTGGACTGCTGAGGAGGAAAAGAAGCTTGTGTAAGTTGATAGTCTCATGAAATCGCAGCATAGCAAACTAACTGCTCCAGGCGTAAGGTCGACCTACGCGTCTTTCCGATGCTTTGCATCGTGTTTGGACTTGCAATGCTTGATCGCAGCAACATTTCTGCTGCGTATATCGCAGGCTTGGACGAGGATGTGCAGCTCAGCGTTGGCCCGCGCTATTCGATTACACTACTAGTGTTTTTCATCTCATACGCACTGTTTGAAATTCCATCCAACTACGCCATTCGTCGTATTGGCGCTCGATGGTGGCTCAGCTTTCTTGCGGTCTCTTGGGGAGCTTGCGTCCTTGGAATGGGCTTCATTCAGCAATGGGAAGTCCTTGCTGTGCTCAGAGTGCTTTTGGGATTATTTGAAGCGGGTATGCTTTCTTATTTGCGTTCGCTTGGGGTGATGGTATGTTGACAATCGCAGGCATTTTCCCCGGAGCGATTTTCGTGATCGCCTCCTGGTATCGAACATACGAGACCGCGCAACGAGTTTCGATCTTTGTAGGTGATACGACAAAGCTCGTCGATTTGATGCAGTGCTGACTGAGGGCAGTACATGGCTTCAATGGTCGCTGCTGGATTTGGGCCAATCTTTGCGTACGCTCTGTCTCTCATCAGAGCCGGCGGGCCCGACTCAGACTATCAGCAAGGCTGGCGATGGATCTTCATAATTGAGGGTGCAGCAACCATCGTTGCTGGACTGCTGTCTCCGCTCTTCTTGATCGAGTTCCCAGAAAAGGCTACCTTTCTTACCGAACGCCAGAAACACATCGCACAGACAAGGGTTCGTCTCGAGAAGGCGAGCAAAGAGATCAAACATCCGAGCTTCAAAGAAACACTGATCATGCTCATCGACTGGAAAGTCGGTCTTTAGTAAGCGTTGTCGCCAACCCCTTGAAGGTCTCACGACTGACATTAGACAGCGCTTTTCAGTACTTTGTGGCTGGCACGAGCGTCTACTCGTTATCCTTCTTCCAGCCCGTCATTCTGCGCGATGGAATGGGGTTCAGTTACGCCGAGAGCCAGCTATTACAGTCGCCTCCGTACGTTTTTGCGATCATCTGCAGCTGCATATCAGCCTGGGTTTCCGACAAAATGCGGATACGTTGGCCGGTCATGGTGTTTCAGGCCGCTGTGGCTGTCCTTGGACTCCTGATGGTGCTTTACGCCGTGGTTCCCGCGGCACGCTACGTCGGCCTTTTCCTTGCGATCTACGGATGTCAGTCCAACATCCCAAGCTCGTTGGCCTATGGACAAAATCAGACTGCTCGCCCAGAGAAGAGAGGTCTGGTTGCCGCTGCTAGCATCAGTGGTGGCGCGATTGGAGGTATCTGCGGCAGCACAATCTTCCGAAGCCAGGACGCGCCGCAGTACCTGCCAGGGATGTGGACTACCATCACTCTGCAGATTCTCTACTGCATTGTCACCTTCTCCCTGTCGATGTACTTCAAGCGCCAGAATCGACTTGCTGACGAGGGCAAGAGACCCGCTTTGGAAGGTGTGGAGGGTTTTCGGTACGCGCCATGATTTCCCTTAGCGCTTAGCCAGAATGGAGTTCATATTCTCGCTCGACATTTGGAGCATCATAGTTTCAAGAGATCGATCAGTAAATCAATTGTTCACGATGCGTTGTTTCTGTATCAGAAGCTACTTTCTATAGTCAAGTTCTTTCGCCCTCGGCCCACAGCTTCTACACGCAGATGGCCGTGCTGTTTTCTGTTTTAACAAATTCGAGGAAGGGTGCCAGCTCTGACACTCTAGCGACGGCATCGTTAACCAGAAAGACCGCCGGTTTCCCCAACGGGGCGGGGACCTTGACATCTTGCCCTCCATGGAATGTCTCATTCGTCCAGACATGGGTGAAGCTGCGGGTCGGGTCTCCTGGCAGGTAGACGCTCAATTCCCTGACTTCGGGGTCGAGGACAGGAGCCACATACAAGTGAGCGCCAAGGTAGAAGCTTTCGTAGCTGATTTGATGGGTTCTCATGTCTTTCGGGTGATACATCACCGGCCCTCGCAAGAGCGGCCAACCTCTTGTCTCACTTTCGGTCTCCAAGATGTGGCGTCTGTAGGGCCCCAGGGCAACGAACATCCGCGCATTGTACGCGTACCAGTCGTAAGTCGAGGCGTTCGAGTAAAACTGCGCGTTGACTGACGGGATGTTGCCCTCGTGGCTGCGGAACACAGAACTGCTGACTGCCGCCATCTCGCCCCAGCGGCCTAGCAGCTCGGCCGATCTGGTCAGGTTATAGTCGTCGTACGTGAGAGTAGTGGTGTATCCGCCAATGTCCGAGTGCAGCTGAGCGTAGCCTGACAGACCCATGTGGACCTGGCTTGTGACGGCTGACTTAAGGCCATCGTTGACCCCCCAGCCGACGTTCTGATCGCCGACCCAGAAAAGGTTGGTGTACCTGGCCGATCCCGTGGAGGCGGAGCGGTGGAATAGCAACGCTTCGGACTCGAGGTCGAGCTTTTCCACGATTCTGCGCTGGAGTTGCGCCCAGAGGTACGGGTAGCGGTTGTGGTAGTAGTAAGCGTCGCGGACCATACCAAAAAGGCTGACGTCTGGGGTAACGGGTGTGTATTCGCCGAAGTCGGTCATGAAGCCGCTGATGTTTGCGTTCCAGACTTGGTCACGCATGATTTCCGCGAACCACTCTTGAACATCGGGATTCGTGATGTCGACGATTCCTGCTTCTAATCCTGGGCCGGAGGATATGACCGCGGTGCCGTTGGTGGTGGTGTTGAGAACAAAGTAGCCAAGCCTGTCCGCCTCTTCGTATAGATTGCGCTCATAGCCTGATGCCTTAGTGCTGACGTTCGTGAGGAACGTGTTGACGTAGCTGAGCGTCCGGACGTTGAAGTCGTCTCGCAGGTTCTGTACGAACTCCGTCCACCTAGGGTATAACTCTTCGTCTGACTCCCAGTTCCACCATAGGCGACTAATGTTCACGTAAGGCCCAGGTTGCTCGTGAATACCTTCCCAATCCTGTAGCCAAACGCCAGCAATAGGGCAGCTGTGATTGAGGCCTTGCTCTACAATCAGTTGCACTTTATCCTCACCACCTTGGATGCCCAGAACGGCACCTTGGTCAACCCATTTTGGAAGCGCAGGCATTCTTCCGGTGTACTGGGTGAGCAGTTCGACAGCTTCGAACATGTCTCTTCCTCTACCAATGGCACCTTCAACACTCAGACTGTCATATCTGACCTCGACCGAGTCTGGGCTCGTGAAGTTGAAGGTCGAATATCCTGTCATTTCCTCAGTGAGATAGAAGAGTCCTCCGTTGGTAGTGATGTATGACGGGTTAGCAGTGTACGTTGTATATTCGTCACCGCCGTGGAATTCACCACCCTCATTCTGAAGGCTCGTGATGGGTTCGTCGCCGCGGCCGACACCCTGCTCTCGGGTGAACACAGGAACCGTCTGATTCTTCAGTGAGCCAAATGATGCTTGAGCACCTAGCCCATATATGCCCTCATGTTGGGTAGAAGGAAGTTCTAGGAACACCTTGTTGAGAGTGGTGTTGGATGTGCTGTTGTCATCAACTTCAACTCTGAACGAAACGCGATTCGGTAGGCCCTCCGGAAGCCACAATTTCAGAGAATAAGGAGCGGTTTCAGTACCGCAGTCAAGAAGGTGTCCTGAGATAATGATCGAGGTAGATGAGTTCGCTTTTTCCAGCGGCGAAATGTCGATCCCGGTGATATTCTGCCCTTGGCACTTGTTTTTGTCGACATTTGTAATGTTGAATGCGCCGTCCGATGATTCCACAATGTCTTCTCCGTGGCTAGCACTGATGATCGGCCAGGTCAAAGCAGAAGACCAGACCGTTTCGTTGGCATTGAGAAGACTTATGGTGTCGTGCCCAACAACTACTTCATAAGAACCAAACTTCCAGGCATTTCTTGCGATTCCGGTCGATATCTTGTTTGAGGCCGCGCTAGCTGGGAGAAGTGCTAGTGCCCAGCAAGTTATTGTCAAGAGCATGACGAGATATCGCGCCATGCAAGCGAGGAATGACGGATGCACCACTCTTGCTTGAAGTAACAGAGGTGTAGAAGTTGATCAATGTATGAATGCAGAGAGCTCGTTATGTCTCAATGCAAGAAACTCTGAGAAGATGCTGACAAGGCATTTCGCCAATGCCGCCAAAACCCTTGAATATTTTATACCTACCTTCGGCCTTTGAAAGAGGTCAACGTCATTGAGAAGTCGGCTCAGAATCACCCCAAGTGGAACGCATCCACGGATGCCATTGGTAGGATCATCCCCTCGGTTTCTTGGGCTTCCAAGCTGCCACGTGCCTGCTGGAGACCTTTTCGCTTGCGAGTCAGCGAACGTAGCATTGCGGTGCTAGCAACAGGTTCCATGACAAGAACGGTGGGGACACACGGTAACGAAAAACGACCGGAATGGATCTCCAGATGATTTGTGTGGAGTGGAGGTGGGCGGCGGACCTCTTTCAAAGTTTATCCTCGCTTGGCGGCCGAATATCTCCCAGAGATGCCGTTCAGATTATAGTAATTGTAGGACGTCCATCGCCTAGCAGCAGCCAAAGCACACATGCTTCCGGCGGCTCATACTTACAGAGTCTACAAGTCTTTGGCAAAGCAAGCCGAATCACTGTCGAAAGCATTAAATCTGGACCGAAAGGTGACGTCTTGCTGGTACGCTGTTGGTGAATAAACTGTGCGGCAGCGCGATACAATATAAGCTTCCATTCTTCTGTGGGCCATTGGAAAACTTCGCTGCGCAGATATCGTCATATCATTAACCATGTCATCACGTGGACTCAGCACGATGAGAACCACCAGCGCGTTTTCCGTGGCGCGGGTGGCTGGGGTTTGCCGTGTGGATTGTCCAGTCGGGGCTTGCCGCATCGCGGGGATGGTCCCACTTCCAAGCTGATGCACGGAGGAGCACTTGGCAGCGCAGCACCTCACCAAGGTACGCGAGGTGGAGTGAGCACGTCTGTCGCTCCGGTCTCTTCGCTCGTTCACTTCGATCCACATTGAATACGAGGTTGATCAATACATTCTCGTTGTCATTGACCGGACACACACCTCACTGCGTCTCGTGTTGTGCCGACTGTATGTCCAATCCGCACGGAGATCCTGGAACCTTCAATTGAAGCATTGGGGTAAGACCATACCGCGCTATTGCACTGAGTCGACGCACTTGCCATAACAGAAGTAGTCTCCAGCTTGTGCGAATTGAATCAAAGCCAAAAGACATCATGTCGTACGAAGCAATGGAGGAGTTGGCACTGTCCGACATGTCGGATTTCGAAGAAATCCTAACACCTGATGAAGCTGAGAGCATTGAATGGAGTTCCCACTCGCAAGGATCCCCAAGTCCCTACAGAGCATTTGCTATGGCCGGTGAACGTCCCCATCCGCCTTGGAGCGGTCATCGCGACAGGCTCGTTGGGATTGTAGATATGGGAAGGTGAGGCTACTCCAATATGCAGGCTTTGTTCCTAGCGATTGGGACGGCTAGCTGACACTGCGTACTAGCAACGGCATTCGCTTCTCTATATCAGATCTCTCAGAGCCAATGACACGCATCATGCCCGCTGTCATGGTCTACCGCTCCTCCATTTCTCTCTACGATGCTCAATTCGACGACTCAACTGGCCTGCAGATACCCATCCCTAAGAAGACAATCGACGCTGTTTGCAATGCATTGCGTCGTTTCCAAATTATATGCTCAGACTTCAAAGTAGCCGACGATCAGATTCACGTCCTCGCAACTGAAGCAACTCGAGTGGCGAAGAACTCTGCGCAGTTGCTGAGCTCCATCAAAGCCGCTACAGGCTGGGATGTGAAGATGCTCGACAAAGAGGATGAAGGCCAGGTCGGTGCGCTGGGTATTGCCAGTGGCTTCATGTCAATGGAGGGTCTTGTGATGGATCTCGGTGGCGGCAGCACACAGATCAGCTGGATTATCAGCCAGGACGGCAACATTCGAACAAGCCCTCGGGGATCTTTCAGTTTCCCATACGGAGCAGCCGCCCTCACCAAGAAACTGGAGGAAATCAAAGATGGCAAAGACAAGAATGAAGCCAAGACTGCGGTGGATGAGTTTCGAAAGGAGATGATCGCCAACTTCAGGCATGCTTATGAGAATCTTGAGATACCCGACGTCCTCAAGGCACAGGCCAAGGCAGACGGCGGCTTCCGTATCTACCTGTCTGGAGGCGGCTTCCGAGGTTGGGGTTACCTTCTGTTGTATCTGGATCAGATAGACGAGCACTACTATCCCATCTCGATCATCAACGTGAGTAATTTCGATGCAGATTCGGCAAGAAAATGCGTGCTTGGCTGACACTTCACAGGGATACACTGTTGGTCGGGACAAATTCCAAGACACTGAGAAGATCAAAGAGATCGCAAAAGCTGCTGAGAATGTCTTCCGAGTGTCAGACAGACGCAGAGCTCAAGTCCCTTCAGTCGCTTTTCTGGTCAATGCCCTGGCCGAAGCCATTCCTCTCGGGATCAACGAGGCGCACTTCTGTCAGGGAGGTGTCCGCGAGGGCTACCTTTTTCGAGATCTTCCGGTGTCAATCCGCAAGCAGGCACCTCTGGAAGTATCTACGCGTAATTTTGTGCCCGGAAACAGGAGGCACATTCAGGAGCTGCTCGAGAGCGCGATTCCAGAGAACTCGCACGACGGCTCCAGGACGTTCCCGCATGACTTCGGACATCATGTCATTGACGCGTTCGCCAACGTCATGTATGTGCATATGTTCATGTCCAAAGAGACGGCTTCGACAGCGGCGCTGTACAGCACTTCGACTGGCATTATGTCTTCGACGCACGGCGTCTCTCACCAAGACCGAGCAAGATTGGCGCTCATGCTACAGGCGCGATACCGCGGTGAGCTGCCACCTCGCGAGGTGGACTTCCGCGAGGCGCTCCGTAGGATCATCAGTGCTAAGGATGTTTGGTGGGCGCAGTATCTTGGTCGGGTTGGATACTTGATCACATGTTTGTACCCGACCGGCAGAATCCACTCCTCTAGGCCGAAAGTCCTATTCTCCGCGGACTGGACGTGGAACGCGGGCAAGAAGAAGAACAAACTTGGGCTTGTACTCACGATCTCGTTGCAAAGGGTCAAGAACGACCCGTCTCATTTCAAGAAGACTATCGAGGACAACATCAAGAAGATTGAAAAGGCAGGCAAGAAAAAGAACTGGAGTGGCGATCCGGCGTGGGGACTCAAAGTGCAGGTGAACGTGTCCGAGGAAGGCATCATTTGAGATTGTAGAGTAGCTTGTTCGACATCAACTTTTATCACACATGTAGACCAAAAGAACATCGACAGGTCACAAAGTCGCTTCAAGCAAAGTGTGAACGAGTCTGGCAAGATGCATGCCATCCTGGCATGTTGGGCGGTTGCTCTGGCAGTGCTCCGTGAGCGACGTTGCACAGCAGATGTCGCTAAATAGAGGGTGGCAGGCACCGCCAAATGGTTCAAAAGGCGATGGCTGGGGGCCCCGGATTTGCCAGGGCTCTCAATCAAACTTCTAGCTGTCGCAGCGCAAAATGAGCTCCCATCTGGCGTCATCTGACGAGCGGCGCTTAATCAAAAGGCACCGTGCACGAGCGCCAGCACCAGCGCGACCCCTCGCCCCCGACCGTCAAATTCTCACCAATTCGATTACCCGTCGCATTCCGCGTTGCGCCCGACACCCTCTCGACTTCATCCACCACCTGCAACACAGCAACAACGCCGCCTTGTCTGCGCTGCAAAAAGTCGCAATCACAATGGCGAACGACACAGTAGGCGAAACGAAGAAGATCACGATCGACGTGCACGAGTTTGTGCGGACCAGGGATGCGGTAAGTACGGCGTCGTCCTGTCGGCGCGCGTTGCGACGCGACCGCGCCTGTCACAACATGCGAACAACGATCGCGCAACTTCACGAGCAACGCGCTGATGCACCTGCCAGCTCACCTCGGCGTATGTATCGCTGTCGTCGTCGATCGACCGCGCCGTGAAGGCCTACATCGACCACACCAACGTTGTCCTCGCCGGCGACGCTTCCCTCGCGACGCTCGATGTGTCCATGCTGCAGCAGCCCTTCCACGGCATTGCCGCGCCGCAGCTCGCACAGCTCGCGCTCGCGCATCAGCAGCAAGATGGTTCGGCCCCCGCGACCGCCGCGCCGGTCGAGGCCGACGGCAAGAAGAAGCGCAACTACAAGCCGCGCGACCCGAACGCGCCCAAGCGGCCGTTGACTGCCTACTTCCGCTACCTGCAGGAGCAGCGCGGTCCGCTTGCGCAGCAGATGGCCAAGGATAGCAACGGTCCTGGCAAGCCTGGTGACATTAGCAAGGCCGCTACCGAGCGCTGGAAGGCGATGAGTGAGGAGGACCAGGCTCCCTACAAGGAGGCCTACCAGCGCGCGCTCAAGGACTATGACCGCGAGGTCGCTGCTTACAAGGCCGCAAACGGTGAAGGACCGGCCGAAGAGGCGCAGGCCAACGGTGCCGCGGAGAAGGAGGGCGAAGCGAGCGACACTGAGAGCGAGTCGTCCTCTGAGGACGAAGCCGCGCCTGCCATGCCGCCTCCTCCGCCCAAAGTCGCCAGCCCGGAGGCCAAGAAGACGCCCAAGTCTGCCATGAAGAAGACCAAGAAAGACGCGAAGCCCGCAGAGGACCTTCCTGCCACACCGCAGTTCAGCAGCATCAACCCCACCGTCCCCGTCCCAGCTCCCTCGTCCTCTCAGCGCAAGAGCTCTAGCCCCGAGCTGAAGCGCAAGGCCGCTGCCGAGACTGGTGAAGAAGGCACTAAGAAGAAGCGTGGTCGCAAGACCAAGGCTGAGAAGGCTGCTGAGGCCGAGGCCGAGGCTGCTGCTGCTGCCGCCGCTCCTGCCGTACCGGCTTCTGATGCGAGCAGCGACAAGCCCAAGAAGGACAAGAAGAAAAAGAGAAAGTCGGAGGCTTGACTTGGTGCAACGCCAGTAACGAACAGGAAGCGACTTTCGTTCGGTGTCGAAATGGGAGGAGAGAGCTCGAGGCGACCCGGCGTTACCGTTGTGAATTTCGAGGATTGAGCTTTGATTGATCGATGGCCTTGTTCTTTTGAAGAATGTGTTTGCGCCGATCTTCGTCTTTTGCAGCAGCGTATACCTTTTCGTACATATGTATGGCCGTGTTTGATTCAGTAGTAATGGCCAATGCAAGTTTGTCATATTTCGTATCCTTATCTGCACCCACGTCTCCCTGCAGACCCCGCAACCCCGCCCATCTTCCACCCGCGCAAGCTTCAAGAAAACGAGGGCCACCCTCGCTCTGACGTTCCTCAGCCGTTTCTTTAACGTAAGCGTCTCCATAGCTGCCAAACACGAAACATGCAGCTCGCACCCAAGGAGGTGAATAGGCAATCCTTCTCCCACGCCTGCTTCTCCTCGCGTTGACACGGTGTCTCTAGATTGACAAGCTCCTCATCACCCAGACCGGGCAGCTCGCTCAGCGCCGCCTGGCCCGCGGTGTCCGCCTCAACCACACCGAAGCTCTCGCCCTGATCGCCAGCGTCCTTCACGAATTGATCCGCGATGGCGACCACACCGTCGCCGACCTCATGTCGCTTGGCACAACGCTGCTCGGCCGACGACACGTGCTGCCAAGCGTCCCGTCGTCCCTGACCGAGCTGCAGGTCGAGGGCAACTTCGTCAATGGAACGTACCTCGTGACCGTACACAACCCCATCGCTGGAGATGATGGGAACTTGGAGCGAGCGCTGTATGGCAGCTTCCTGCCGGTGCCGAGCGAAGACAAGTTCCCGTGGCCGCTGCAGGACATGAGCGTGTATGAGCCGGAGCGCCAGCCGGGCGCTGTCGTGGTTGTGAAAGGTGATAAGGGAAAGATCGTGCTGAGCGAAGGTCGGAAGAGGATAAGTCTGAAGGTCACGTCGAAAGGCGATAGACCGATTCAGGTAGGGAGCCACTATCACTTCGTGGAGGTGAACCCGCTGCTGCAGTTCGACCGTGTGAGAGCGCGAGGGTACAGGCTGGACATTGCTGGAGGCACGAGTGTCAGATTCGAGCCGGGCGATTCAAAGACTGTGACGTTAGTTCAGATTGCGGGAAATCAGCTAATCAAGGGCGGAAACGGACTGGCTACCGGACACATTCACGACGAGACTGTTGCTGCCAGGATGCTGGAGCGGATGCAGGAAGGAGGCTTCTTGTATATTGAGGAGCCAGCTGCAGACCAGATCCTGGAGCCTTACACAATGTCGAGAGCTGATTACGTCGCCATCTATGGCCCCACAGTTGGCGACCGTGTCAGATTGGGCGCTACTGATCTTTGGATTGAGGTCGAGAAGGACTTCACTACTTATGGTGATGAGTGCACTTTTGGTGGTGGCAAGACGATTAGAGACGGCATGGGTCAGGCTACTGGCTGGCCCGACAAAGACTGTCTCGATGTGGTCGTGACGAATGCCTTGATCGTCGACTGGACTGGAATCTACAAAGCGGACATTGGTATCAAGAACGGCCTCATCTGCGGTATTGGCAAGGCTGGCAATCCGGACATCATGGAAGGCGTGCATCCTGACATGGTAGTGGGCAGCAATACAGATGTCATCGCCGCGGAGCACGACATTGTTACCGCAGGCGGTTTCGATACGCACATTCACTTCATCTGCCCGCAGCAAGCGCACGATGCCATTGCATCAGGCATCACCTCATTCCTTGGAGGTGGCACTGGACCGAGTACCGGCTCCAACGCGACTACGTGTACTCCCAGCGCCACTTTGATCAAGCAGATGTTGCAGGCATCTGATGGCTTCCCGCTCAACTATGGCATTACTGGAAAAGGAAACGATTCTGAGCCTGGTCCTCTGCGTGAGCAGGTCGAAGCCGGTGTTTGCGGACTCAAACTACACGAGGATTGGGGCTCCACTCCAGCCGCGATCGACAACTGCTTAACCGTTTGCGACGAGCATGATGTTCAAGTGCTGATTCACACTGACACCCTGAACGAGAGCGGTTTCGTCGAGACAACTGTTGGCGCGTTCAAAGACCGTACAATTCACACCTATCATACCGAAGGCGCTGGTGGTGGCCATGCTCCGGACATTATTTCTGTCGTAGAGCACGACAATGTACTGCCATCTTCCACCAACCCCACCCGCCCTTTTACTGGCAATACACTTGACGAGCACCTTGACATGCTCATGGTCTGCCACCATCTTTCCCGCAACATCCCCGAAGACGTCGCCTTCGCCGAATCCCGTATCCGCGCCGAAACCATCGCCGCAGAAGACGTATTACACGACCTCGGCGCCATCAGCATGATGTCCTCCGACTCGCAAGCCATGGGCCGCTGCGGCGAAGTCATCCTGCGCACCTGGCACACCGCACATAAGAATAAAGTCCAGCGCGGCCCCCTCCCAGAAGACGCCGGCACGGGCGCCGACAACTTCCGCGTCAAGCGCTACATCAGCAAGTACACCATCAACCCGGCTCTCGCGCAGGGCATGGCGCACCTCATCGGCTCCATCGAGGTCGGTAAGCTCGCGGACCTCGTGGTGTGGAACCCGCGCAACTTCGGCGCGAAGCCGACGCAGGTCGTCAAGGGAGGCATGGTCGCCTGGGCGCAGATGGGCGACCCCAACGCCAGCATCCCCACCGTCGAGCCGACGATCATGAGGCCGATGTTCGGCGCTTTCCAGCCTGCTCTGTCGATTGCCTGGGTTTCTAAGGCGGGCGCTGAGGGTGCGGTGAAGGAGTATGGGCTGAAGAAGCGCGTCGAGCCGGTCAAGGGGTGCAGGAGTGTGAGGAAGAGTGATATGAAGTGGAACGATGCGAGGCCAAAGATGAAGGTCGATCCGGAGAGATACGTGAGTTTCCTAGTGCCCCACCCCACCCTTTCCTCGATTAGAAGCTGACCACAATTGTAGACCGTGGAGGCCGACGGCATGGTTTGCGAAGCGGAGCCGTCGAGTAGCTTGCCCTTGAGCCAAGCGTACTTCCTTTTCTGAGGTAGTCGAACTTCAGACATTACGAGTCCATTCTGACTTTTGTGATGCGAGATTTCCAATGCCTGATTGGCTCTATCTCATTGTCTAGTGGGCAGCGTAGTTTATCGGATGACTAGACGACGCTCGAGACACGACATAACAGTACGAGTCGACATCAAGGATTAGTTCACGGAGTCTAATAGATGTAAGGAAGAATTGCCGTCGAATGAAACTCGAACGTTGTTTTACGTTATAAGTATTGACATAAATCGTGCCTCTATATCCACCCCGCGAGCGTCAACGCCACGAACGGGGAATGCTGTTTTGTTTTCGATGATCTACAACTTGCTGACCTCAAGAACAGCCTTGCCGAAGTTCTTGCCCTCGAACAGACCAACGAGTCCCTGGCCGGCGTTGTCAATACCCTCGGTGACATCCATGGCGGCCTTGAAGGTGCCCTCGCTGAGCCACTTCTGGACCTTCTGCTGGTGCTCGACGGCGTAGCGGGGGCCCATGTTGGCGTCGCCGACGATGAAGCCGCGCATGGTCAGGCGCTTGGCGACGACCTGCATGAGGTTGCGGATCGGGTACTGGTTCTCCGGGCGCAGGTTGTACTGCGAGATCATGCCGCAGGCGACGATGCGACCGAAGTCGTTCATGCACGTGATGGCGGCCTCGAGCTGCTCGCCGCCCACGTTCTCGTAGTAGATGTCGACGCCGTTGGGCGCCAGGCGCTTGAGCGCGTCCAGCGGCTTCTCCTTCTTGTAGTTAAAGCCGGAGTCGAACTTCAGGTCCTTGGTGATGAACTCGAGCTTGGCGTCGTCGCCGACGGAGCCGATGACGGTCAGGCCCTCGTGCTTAGCCAGCTGGCCGACGAGCTGGCCGACGGGGCCGGCGGCGGAGGAGATGAAGATGGTCTCGCCCTTCTTGGGCGCGCCAATGTCGTAGAAGGAGGAGTAGGCGGTCAGGCCGGGCATGCCGAGGGGACCGAGGAAGTACTTGACGTCGAGGTTGTAGGGGTTGTTAAGGACATTGGCGCTCTCGGCGACCTCCTTGGGCAGAGCGGCGTACTCGGCGGTGGGGGTCTGGAAAAGGCTGACGATCTGGTCACCGGCCTTGAACTTGGGGTTGTCGCTCTTGAGCACGGTGGCAATGCCGCCGTTGGTGATGGCGCTGTTCAGCTCGAAGGCGGGCGTGTAGGACTTGATGTGGCTAGGGCGCATGCGGCCGCGCTGGTAGGGGTCGAAGGAGACATAGTGGATTTTGATGGTGATGCCGCCGGCGGGAGGGGCCTGCTCGGGGTCGAAGGAGTTGTCCTTGATGCCGATGTGCTCGCCGGGCACAATCTTCTCGCTGGGGTGGGCGAGGTATGTGAGAGTCTTGTTCTGCACCATGATGGCGGTAGTGGGGTTGTGAAGTGAGGGGTGAGAGGGACAGTGATGTCAAGGTGGGATGCAAAGAGGTGTGAGGGTGCAGAGTAAGGAAACGGCGGACTGATATAATACTCAAGGGACTCAATGGATGATGCCTCGGCAGGGCTGGACCGGGCAATGCTTAGAAATGGGCCTCGACAGCGTGTTTCGCGGTGTACGGGGCAATGCACGAGCGTGGAAGGCGATGGGCGGCGGGCAGCAGACGCTAGAAGGGCGATGTTCTTCCACCGCGCTCGAGGGTCCAGCGATGTCATCCAAACACAGCAAAAACGTCAGTCGAGCCTCGGCCGATTCACGCGCGGGAGCAGCCTGCGAGTCCCTGCGCCTCCGAGCAACGGCCGTATGCAGCAAATTTGGGTGCGAGCACGGCCACAACGCGTGAATACAGCAGTTGTGCAGACTGCATTGCTTTGTCAGATGAAAGTTTGTTCTTGCAATGGTTTTGTGCGGGCGACGATTGCACTGCACCGCGGACATGACGACCGTCCAGGCAATACCCTCCGTGTATATTGGCAAGCCGAAGTGTAGGCGCAGCATTGGTGCGATCTCCGAGATAATTGGAGAATGCAGAGCTACACATGATACCTTCTGCCAGCAACAACTTCACCTCAACCCGCCTATTGCCACGCAAGTGTCTGGGTGATCAGGCACAGGCAACATGCGAAAGCGGCAGGGCCAACCAGATGCATATTACCGGCCTGACCATCGCTAATAAATCCTCCCCGACTCAAAATGAACGGAGGAAATATAACTCACCGTGACCCTGGAGGGCAATTCCGTCATACCTTGCCCTGCCGCGGGCTCCGCGCTGCGGGTTGATCAACCACCATCAACTCTACATCCCACTTCAACCCTTCGTAATCCAGGTTCCTGCCAAAGAACTCTATCATGGCCGACGATAACCCTCCCCCGTACACCGACGAGCCACAGGCTCCTGTAGAAAAGGCCAATGGCGCCGGATCGCGGGGCCCTCGCCCGCCATTCCCTCTGGATCTGCCTGCTCTGAACATGATCCGCGGCAAGCGTGTGATCCTAGCATCTGCTTCACCGCGAAGAAAGCAGTTACTCGCACAGGTACGGCGCTCCGGGCTGCCAGGTCCTATGCGACAAAACCTTCGCCCACCGCCGGTCCCCAAAAGCCCTTGACTGACCCCCAGCAGATCGGCCTCACGGACCTCGAAATCATCCCCTCCACCGCCCCCGAAGACCAATCCCACTCCCTCCCGCCCTTCGAATACGTGCTTGCGACCGCCACGACCAAAGCGCAAAACGTCTACGCCGCCACCATCGATTCGCCCAAAGGCGAGCCCGCGCTCGTCCTCGCGGCCGACACGGTGATCTGCACGCACCTGGGCCAGATCCTGGAGAAGCCGCGCAACGAGCGCGAGCACATCGCGACGCTGAAGATGCTGCGCGACGGCAACAACGGCTGGCACAAGGTGTACACGGCGGTGGTGGCGATGGCGCCGCTGGAGAGCGCGGTCGACCCGGGCTACGCGCTCGAGCACCACGTGGAGGAGACGGCGGTCAAGTTCGACCAGAGCGTGACGGACGATCTGATCGTGTCGTATGTGAAGACGCGCGAGGGCGCGGACAAGGCGGGCGGATATGGCATTCAGGGCGTGGGGAGTATTCTCGTCGAGAAGATTGATGGCACATTTGACAATGTGGTTGGTCTGCCGTTGAGGGCTACGCTGCAGGTTATTGAAAGTGTGGTGGTCGAGCCTGGGCAGATGGAGGAGGTTGACAATGTGCTTTGAGAGCATGCCCACGGAAGTTCGACCAACGATACCTGGCGTATACACTGCGGCGGTAGTGCTTTGTTTGACAAGATAGACTATTTTACATCTGCGGGAGTTCGTTGACACTATTGATCATTTTACCAGGACTGGGCTCAGAACACCCAGGATATTATTATATGCTACCTACTTCTCCAGATTCTGCTGGCGCGAAGGTTATTAGGCAATGCCTTCCTCACTTCGCCCCGACTCCAGATTGCTTGAATTTGTGCGACTGCAATGTACTTGGCAAAAAGTGTCATCATGTATGAAGGGCACCGCATCCGCCAGCGAATGCGCAACCGAGACGTGACGACGGGGTCTGCCTGCACACACCCACGACAGGGACCTCGGTAGCTGCGTCTTGCAAGCCCGAGACGCCAGCCAATCAGAAGCGCAGCCTCGGCCGAGCTTAGCTGCATCGAGCTAAAGACGCGAGAAGGAATACACACACACCTCTCGCAATAGCACCCACGCACCATCTCTCGCACAATATAAAAAGTCGCCATACGGCTCGTGTGCTGCAAAATGTCGCCAATGCACTGCTCGCATGTTCCAGGCGCTCCTTTGCCGCGCCTGGGCTCCAAATCCGCCACACTTCTTCCACTTCAACGACTAAATGTCCGCCCCTAAGGTCCTCATATCCGGCTCCGGCATCGCAGGAAGCGTCTTTGCCTTCTGCCTCCTCAGGGCCTATCCGAAAGCCAAAATCACCATTGTCGAGCGCGCCCCGAGCCTGCGTCTGACGGGGGCGAGCGTGGGTGAGTCTCCTCGTCCTCAGCCTCCACTGTAGATCTTCGCAAGCACCAATCCTCGGTCGATTGATCAAAAGACTGCAGGCTTATTGACATTGTTCGGGTAGATATCCGCTCCAACGCCGTCGACATCATCAAATGGGCTGGCGTCGAGAAGGCGATCCGAGACCGCGGCACGAACGAGGCTGGAATGCAACTCGTCCGCAGCGACGGAAGTGAAATCGCCACCGTCAGGGCGACCGGCCGGACCGACGTCCAGAGCATAACGTCCGAGTACGAGATCTTCCGCGGCGACCTCGCGGACATCTTCCTGCGACCCATCCTGGACAAGGTGAATCTCGTCTTCGACGAGACCGTCGAAAGCTACGAGCAGCACAGCGACAAAGTCACCGTCGCTTTCGCGAAGAGCAAGCAAGTCGAATCTTACGACCTGCTCGTCGGCGCAGACGGCTTGTACTCGAAGACTCGCGGCAAAATGCTCGGCGCCAAACCGGCCGACCACGTCCACGGCGGAACCGAGCACGTCGCCTTCTTCACCATCAGACGCGACCTTCTTCAGGGCGGCCTGCTGGCCAAAGGCTATAGCACGACACAAGGGCGTACCGCGATCCTGCGCCCAGATCCTGATCCCGCTGGGCGCACGAGAGCGATATTGATGAAGACCGTTTGGCCTAGCGATACCGCGACGAAAACGCGCCTGGATCACGCTCTTCGTGCGGGTAGCGAAGCGTACAAGCAGCTCGTGGAGGAGATGTTCGCGGACGTCGGCTGGCTTGCGCCCGAGATTCTGCAGGGTATGCGCGAGAGCGACGACTTCTACTATTCCGTTTTCGCTCAGACGAGGTCGCCGAGGCTGCAGGATGGCAGGGTTGTTTTACTCGGCGATGCCGGGCACGCTCTTCCGGGTCTTGGAACAAGCCTCGCGATCGCGGGAGCATACGTCTTGGCCGGTGAGATGTTGTTGAATGGTGCAGACGTCAAAACGGCCACTAAGCGGTACGAGAATCTCTGGCTGCCGTACGTCCAGAAGCAGCAGAGTCAGGAGTCGGAGCTGCCGATGCTGCTGCTCAATCCTCAATCGGCCTGGGGAGTAGCCATCCGAGACATTCTTTTCAGGTTTGTGGTCGGCAGTGGGTTGCTGGGGCTTGCGATGCGCGTGAGCGCAACACTTGGATATTCAGAAGCCAAGCTGTCCATGCCGGAGTATCCATGGCCGACAGTTGAGAGGGCGCAGTGAGCAGTAATTTTCTGAGCCGCGCAGACTTGCTCCGTCGCACGACGGAGTATTCTCCGGTCATCGTTTGCAGAAGGGGTCGAAGGTTCCACGGGCGCAGGACAAGAGTTGACGCGGTTTTATCAGTCTCGAGACTCGTGTTTCGTTTGATTAACATTGACCAACACTTCAGGCTCTCTCGTATTACGGCTTCCAAAAGTGCTTCAACTTAGATTTCGATCGTTCATGAGCCCCTGCTTGGCGAGCAAGGTCCAAAGCCTACCACTTGAGATCTCATGCTGCATGGCGGTCGTGCGAGGTTCAGTTCAGGACTGAAATCTGTAAAAGGGATGTTCCAAAGGAGAGTCTTTCTTGGTGACTGCTCCAGGAAAACCTATGGTGGATCGGTCAACATACTACACAGCAAGGGATTCGCGATTCGTGCGGCTATGCGCGAGCAGGGATGTCTGCGCCGTGAAGTAATGCCGCCAGCACTCTGCTACCCCGGTCGTCTACTCCCGGGGAGCGAAGGTGACGGCCGGTCGTATCAATACGACCTCATCTCGTCTCCGTCGTGTGCGGCTAGTAAATAGAGCCTGCAATGCCCCGCCAGTCTGGCGGAGTAAATTCCGGTCCGCCTGAGATCGGATTGGATCTTGTATCTGGACCTGGGCAGGATTCCGGATGCCGTACCTTATCTCGATGGCCGCGCACTATGGTTTGGTACCGCCGTCCGTCACGGCGGGCGTCGATGTCTCTCGATCCTTCACTTGCATCTCACTAGATGCCCAGTCGTCTTTCGTAGCATGTGCCTGTATTCGGTTTCTACTTCCAGACGCGCAGGCTGTGACTTCGAAAGCTCGTCGATTTCTTGAAAGATTTTAGCTTCCACGGCGCACCAAAGCGATCTCATCTCATGGAGATGACGCCGGAGGTACAAGGATGTTGAGCTTCAATCCCGTGGGTGACAAACTCAGGCGGCCGCGCCATCGGCGCAAGGCTCCGTTCCACGCTGTTGAGCACGGCGTGGTCGGCTTAGCCTTCCTGGAAACATCACTGGCAATCTCTGGCTTTGTGCTTATGCTAGTCCTTTCCAAGGCTGGTAATCACCCTGGCAGAAGGGCTTCTCGTTGGCGTTGTTCTAGCACCAGCTTCGGGTGGGGCACCCGCGCTTGCAGTGAGATTGGCCTTTATACATGTCGGGGCCCCCGATCCTGAAGTTCCTCTTCAAGAGGCTATATCCAACAACGTGCTGCAGAGGTCAACCGTCGGTCGAAATATCACACCTTGGCAGCCTGTGCATCCGCTCGCCGGCCGCAGTCGAGAAACACAGCATCAATGCCTCCCATCAGGAAAGGGTCGATTGAAAAGCCGATCAAGACCGAAAGGTCCGGAAGTGAAAACAAAGAGAGGCTCGTTGCATATCTGCACCTTCACAGGTACTTTTGCTAACACAGCGTAGAGCGTACATCGCTGCATCTCGACGCAGCGATCGATCCCTCGACGCACGCATTGAGTCCGCGCGTCGTGCTTCGGAAATCCACGAGCAACGAACCGGCAGAGCGTTACGTGTCACCAAAGAAGACGTTCTCAACGAGGAAATGTACGAGGAAATCATTCCTCTCCCAGCAGGTTACCGGAACTCGATTGCACGAACACCGACTCAGGATCCGGACTTTGACAGAAAATTTATGGCTTATCTCAGTAGCCATTTAGCTACTCGTAGTGCTCTCAGTCAGGCTGTTTCCTCCTGCTGGCAGGGAGATTACTCGAGTCACAACTCTCCTACTGCTTTCATCAGTGGATCACACTCATCAACTCAATTTCAACAGCATTCGGAGCAGCTGCCAGCTGCTTGGGACGTTAATCTGCTTGGAGATCCCACGACACAGCCACCGAACAAGTACAGGCAAACACCCTACCCTCTCACAATCCCTAGCAGACCTCCAACTCGTCACCAGCAAATCGCATCACCGGCATCCCAAGGTCCAGACATGAACCAATGTTATTTCACTTCGCCATGTGACAGTCCAATCCAGGCCATGACTGGCGACGAGAGACGCCCGTCCTTGGCCAACACCACCTACCGAAGCTCATCATGTATCTCGAGTGGCTCATCACCAACCCTCCCACGCCACTTGTCAAGCGACAACTTGTCCTCTCAGAGCTCGCACGCCACTCCGGATGCTCGCTATCATCACCACGGGTACCCTGGCGTGTCTCGCACCACTCCGGGAACGATCGGCTTCCCAGCCATGCCTTCCTCATGGCAGGCTCTGACAGAGCCGCTGTCGACGAAGCTCCCTGCGGGCTGTGAAGACCTCCTTTCAACCAATCCATGGGACTTCATCCCCGAGATGGCGTCCCCTTGGCCCCAAAACCTCCAGGCCAGCACCCAGCGGTATGGATACTCCTACAATCCGAACGGGAGACCGAAGAGCTCGTCGCACTCGCCAAAGGACC
This sequence comes from Septoriella neoarundinis, assembly GCA_022813125.1. Taxonomy (NCBI): domain Eukaryota; kingdom Fungi; phylum Ascomycota; class Dothideomycetes; order Pleosporales; family Phaeosphaeriaceae; genus Septoriella; species Septoriella neoarundinis. The sequence goes on along the minus strand of JAKLND010000018.1, from coordinate 190,056 downwards.
TGACAGTCGGAGCCGGCCAATGATTGACAACCGCAATGGCTTCCCTGACTCTGCTCGAGTCACCCAAGTGCTCCGATTCGCGGGCCCATACGACTTGACGACGTTACGCCGGACACACGCCTTTGCTTCCCGTGCGCATCCGCCCCGGACATCTCCCGCCCGGCGGTTTCGGCCTCGCGCTTCGTGCGCTAGCTCGCCGGTCCACGCGGCGGCGGGGGACGGACTCCTGGAGAATGCGCGCGCTTTGTAGATATACGACACTTTGCTTTATGACGGGAATGCTGCTCTTTTTTTTTTCTCAGTCTCCTTTTCATTTTCTTTATCTTTGTTTCTGTGGGTTGCGTATCTCTGCGGGAACGAAAGGGTTCGAAAAGCTTGCTTCGATACGGTCTGGACCCTACCGAGTATCGTGGGACTTGCGGCTACGACTCCCCGTCTTAAGTATATTGGAATCCTTTTGAGGGGCGAGGAGTTTGACTGGCTTGCGGGGAGTCTAGAACATACACAGAATTTTGAGAGAACGACTGCTCGCGTGAGCTTTTTGATGAATCGCAATTGCGGACTCGGCTTCTTCCCACACGTGCCAGACCCTCGCCGCCGCTGCGCGCTCGTCAAGGTCATTGCTCACAACGGCGGAGCAGATCGATCAACAACAGGGTCCTAACAACATGGAAACTCACACCCTTTGCACGAAAATTACCACAAGGGAAACCAACCCTCCTAGATCCGCGTGACATCCCTCGTCCGCGTGACCATGATCTCCGCGCCCAGCGGGCTCGTCCCCGCCTGCGCATCCCTCTCCGCCTCCTCGTCGTCCGGATGCCAGACGCTCGCCGTCGTGCCGAACCCTTTCCCGTCCTTGCCCGGCTTCTGCCCGTGCGCTTTGAGGCTCTGCAGCGTCACCTCCTCCTCCGCGCCCGGCCACTCGCTGCTCGAGCTGCGCTTGTAGCCGCGGCGGGTGTTCTTGGTGTTGCTCTGCGAGGCGAAGGTCGGCGTGTCCATGCGCGACATCGGGCCGGAGCTCAGGAAGCCGGTCGTCATGAGGGCTTTGCGGAAGAGCGGGCGCAGGACCGCGCAGCAGGCGGCTGTGATGCCGAGGCCGGTCTCGCTGCAAGACCAGATGGCGATGTCGGTCGTCGCGTAGAGGAAGTCGTCTTTGTCGGCCAGCGTGTGCACATAGGGGATGCGGATGATGGTGGCGACGGAGGCGCTGAGGGGGAGTTTTGTTACTTCACATTGGCAGGTACTGCGTGGGCCTGGTGGACTTACATGGCTCCCATCGCCAGAATGAGGATGACGGCGACCTTCTCCTTGCGGCCCATCTGGAGGGACCAGACGAGGAGGACGGGCAGGATGGAGAAGATGATGTCGCCCGCGCAGGTGATGGCAGAGTAGCCGTATGTCGAGGCCACGACGATCGAGGTGTCCAAGCAGCTGCCGGAACCGCCGGTAAAGCGCGTCCAGAAGTACTGGGAGGGGATGCACTGGAAGATGAAGAGGAAGAAAAAGAAGGCGCTGTAGATCTCGGTGATGACGATCGTGATGTAGAGAATGATCTTGTGGGAGCGGCGCACGCTGAGGCGCATGAGCATGATTGCGATGCTAGCTTTGATGGCCATGTTGGAGAGCACGTATACCGGCTCACATAGCCACCAGAACTTGTTCCGTCAGCTTTGCTTTTGCTGCAAAGGGAAGCTGGTAAGCCATACCTTCAATCCTACGGGCAGCACAGACGGCGGTTGGATATCCCAGGCATGCTGGCCGGTCCCATGGTGTACGCCGGTGATGGCGAAACTAGCGTGTAGAACAAAGAAAACCTGTCGTATTTCAGCATGAGCTCGGTATATGAAGCCGCTGGAGTGCTCACCCAAGAGAGCGTCGCAAACCAGTCGTCCCATCCAAAAGCCTTCTGAATGCGGAGGCGGCAGTAGGCGCGCAAGCCGACTGTCAGGGTAGTGAGCGCGAGAAAGAGTCCGTAGACGCCGAGGACCTCAAAGCCACGACCCGCGGGAGCAATCGCCATACTGCAGTATGCGGCTGCTAAATGCTCGCATTGGGCCTGACGCGCGCCACTCTGGAGACAACGGGTCCCCTCACAGTGTTATAGCTGGGACGTCGTGGAGATCCTTGTGTTGGGGACGCAGGAGATCCGTGGAGATCATCGCAAATTGGCCTCGGCACTTGCGGCTCGACATCTCCACATCTGGTCCGTCCGGAATATGTCTCGGTGGCATGGCGGATTGGGAAGTGACTCGCCTGCTGGTTGGCCGTGTGAGGCCGCGCTGAGGAACACGGACGAACAAAGCTCTCCAAACGAGCATGGCGCCACGCGGACATGCTGCCTTAGCGCGTGGCTAATGCATGCCTGCAAAGCTAACAACGACGACATCAGGGACCAACCCCACTCGATTGGCCGCTCACGCTGCTTTGGCTGGTTGGCAAGACCCCAGTGAGCCAGCCCCAGGAAGGGTTTGTGTTAGTGCTGCCCCGACGAAACTCTGAGCAACGCATTGCACCGGGCGGTCGGTTGGGGAGAGGTTTAGCCAGCACTCGTGCCCGCGTGGAGCCGCAGACGTTGGGTCCGTCTCCTTGGGCAGCCATCCGGAGATGCCAGACCCTCACGATGTCCACACGCGTCAAGACGGATGTGAATCCATCCGCGACGGCCCGGTTGAAAGTTGAAACATCCCCTGCGATAAGTCCTCAGGTGGACATGGCCAGTCAGACACCCATTGGTGCAGAATGTAACTCCCGAAGCAGAGCGTGGGCCCGGTGTTCCTTGCCCACAGGGCACAGCTAGCGAGCTTGTGCGATCGGCACGCGGCATCTGTAATCAAGCGACCGGGGTTTGCACCCTGTCGAAAAGTAGGATGGAGACTAAAACATTGCGCTCAGGGGCATTTGCTGTATGTACGAAGTACGACACGTCGATGGGTCTGTCTGAGTAAACTTGCATGTGGCGTCCTTCCTTTGCAGCCACGCATGCAGGCAAAGTCGCCTGAGGCATCACTGCAGGTACCTTTACAGTGCAATGAACGACCGTAGTTTCTTATCACCCCTCCCACGGCGTGAAGTGCCAATCAGCAAGCCGATTCAGGCAACTTCTTGACTTCATCAACACTCCCGGACCCTCAAGTAATAACAAATTCAACGATCCGCGCAACAACCGCCACGGTCGACATCCTCCAAGAGCCGATCGACTGTAGCGATCATTTCATCTAACCAGCAGTGCTGCTCTTTGGGTAAGCGGATCATAGCTTGATGTTTTCATTATGTGATCAAAGCATCCACACTTCACTCTCCTCCAACCGAAAGGTTTGCATCGGCGTGTGCGAGTGACCTGCTCGCAAACACGCAACATCTGCAAGTCTGCAGGTCTTTGTTGGGCCTGTTCCATTGCGTTGTCGAACTCCGTTAGCAAACTCACCATTCACAGAAATCCAAGAACACATAGCCACAAATAGCCTTGAACGCCTGTAAGTGAGCCACCATGCCCAGCATCATCCAGCGAACGATGAAGTTCTTCTCCGATTGGCGCCTCTGGTGCTGCAGCCATCCCAAAGTCTCTGCGCCGATCAGTCCATCGCAGCCCAACGATTTAATTTCGCTGGAGGAGTTCGATCCGCGCAACATCCTCAGCACCCCAAAAGCGCATCCGTCTCTGGATCTCCTCAGATCCGCCGCGCTACCAAAGCAAGCTAGCTCCGCCCCAGCTCACGGACGCAAGCAGACTTCAGTCACGGAAACGCAAATTGCGCCACGCTCGGGGGATCGACAGCCGTCCACGACTGAGAGTGACGATGATGAGCAGCCTCGCCCAAGGACGTTCTTGCTTCCAAGCCCGCCGCGATTTCCACGTCTGTCTCGCCGCCTCAGAGATGCTCAGCCGGTGAGGATCGAGCGCAATAAGCCCCAAAGGCTGGCTAGGGAGAGTTCGCAGACTGGGGCGTCTTGGTGGCAGGCCCGGAGGAAGTTGTTCGACAAGAAGGACCAGGGTGAGGGTGCCTGGTTTTGATTAATTACGTGAATGTAGGTTTGTAAGGAGGGGAAGGCTTCAGCCGGAGAATGTGGGAAGGCGGGTGTTGAGTTCGAACTGTTAAGGAATGCGAGTATGGCTCAAGTAGGGGAACAAACAGGCTTTCACACAGATGAGTCTCTCAGCGTATCCTTTTCTTTCCTTGATCGTTCGCGTCAATTCGTAGTCGTTAGGCGTATCAAGTTGCATCAAGCGAACTTGTCATGCTTTCCCTTGACCTTCACGTCAAGCATGACCTCATGGTAGTTCCCATCCCTCCTTGCCTTCTTCAACTTCTTCACCTCGTCATCATCCAAACGCCTGCCGACCTCTTCCTCCAGCTCCTTTCTGCTGATCTTTGCGCGGACTTTCTCAGCTTTATCAACCTTATTCTTTGGCTTAAAGCGCGCCTGCATGCGTAGACGAATCTCGGTACTTGGGGATACTTCCTCCGCATCACCGCGTATCGCTGGAGGGGACGCGTCGGCATCTATGCTGATGTATTGCTTCCGCATGGTTTGGAGGGAGAAGAGGCCGGGCTGGGTCTCCGACGGAATGCAGTTGAACGTCTCCTCAGGCGAGATGGCCTCGCGGGTGGTGGTCAGCGTGCCTATGCTGTCGCAGCCTAGGTATCTATGCACTTATTAGCTCTTGCCTTGGAAGGTAAGTATCGCATAAGGAGTCCGTACCTTCCATTGCAACCCTTGAGCACTACATTTTGCTCACTGCCAACGACGCGAGTCACGACGAAGACCTGCCGAACATCGTGCGGCTCTGCGCTCGAGGCCACACCTTCGACCATGTTCTCCACCTTGCTCGCAAATACAGAGCCCAATTGATCGCAAGCTAACGCCATGACCGGCTCGGAAGGGAAAACTACCATCACCGGCCCAGCCAGGTCGCTCACGTTGTCCACCGACACCCAGTTTTCATCTTCCTCGGCCTCTGCGTCTGCCGCAACGAGTTGTTTTGTCGCGGGTCCATCCTCTGTGGCATCCCTGTCTTCCTGGGCACGCTTGCGCTTCTTGGGTTTGGGCTTGTCGCCCTTGAAAGAGAGCGCTTTAACCATGGTGCGGGTTTTGCGAGGTCTGGTGAAGCTGAGGCGCGGCCGGCGCGTGTGCTGGGCCGAGGAACAAGCCAGAGGTGACCGCAGACTTTCGAGACTGCAGCAGCTACCGAGAAATCTACGACACTTCGATTTCCTTCACTGTTCAGCTGCAATTAATGAGGCTGCAAATTCTCAGGCGATACGGAAGCATTTTGTTTGGGTAAATGTCAACACACGCAGCAATACAAGGGTCCTTTCACTTGCCGCGTTTCACAGCTCAGCGCTGCGAGACGCCTTAGCATGGCGAGGGTGCTTTGTCGATGCAGCGGACAGAGACTGAGGAATCTCCAGCCCACCTATTGACTCGCAAGGTATTGTAGCAAGATGATAAATCTATGAATTGCGGTCATAGAGCAATTGTGGCTTGCTCAATGAAACAACTCTATCAGCAGAGCGTCCGCGATCACCCCTACAAGGCAGATCCAAGCGAGCTTTCAATTTGTGGCAGCCATGACAAGCAATCCTACAGCTCCCTACATTGGCAAGACCAAGCGAAGATGGAAGTATCCCTTCCCGTCTGTGGTTATTGTCGAGGCTCAAGCGAGAGGAAACTCCAAGGCAAAGCTCCTTCACGTGACGCTCCCAGAGCCACGCAACACTTGACTTCACAAAACAATGCTAGCTCGAGCTTAAGCCCATGCCGAGTGATCTTAAACCGCCTTCATGCGTCCACCCGGCTACACAGAAGTCAGCCGCAAAAGGGCGGTGGATACCCGGTAGCTGACTTCCTTCTGCCATTCAAGATCTGTGAGTGCCTACTTCCCGATTGCCTTCACCGCAAGAGTAGAGAGCAGCCACATGCTGACCGTTCAACCTCAAGGCAGTGAATGCATCCTCTGTTGCCGGCAAGCAGTGGGAGCGTTATCCGGCGCAAGTGCTTCACCATAGACTAAGCTATCAACAGCTCTGCAAGACATTGGCATGCACCGCGTCGCTGCGATTACGCTTTGTTCGTCTTGCCCCACGAGCTGAAGAGATGCAGCCGCACACTTACTCCACCAGGCCATTGCCGTATGTACCGCCACGTGGGGTTGCTCGTGTCTTGTATGCACCCCGAGGGGATGCTTTTTGTGCTGTGACTTTACAGCTGCTCTTGCTGATCCCGGGACCACTTCCGGCGCCAAGGTCATTCTTTGAGGTGCCCGCGTGCGCCGCCGAGGCCGCATACGACGGCCTCGACTAATGATAAGGTGTATGACAATGCTTCACTTGCTCCTATCTCTAGGGTGGCATCCTTGGGTACATGTGCGACGCGGGGTAGGCGCCTTGCCGATGCCCCGTGCTCCTACTGCATAGAGTTCCACCAATGCTCGCGACAAGAAAACGCCACTACGCCCAAAACCTAGCCAAGTTGAAGTGAATAGCTTGCACGCGAGTCCCAAGGCTTGGGAAGGATGCTTGTCACGAGGCGCTGCTGTCTCGGGAAGTGGGTGTTGCGTCGCGCTGGCTGAAGTAACTGCTCGCACGCGCGCCTGCGCAACCTAACCCATTCATAACGTTGCAGGCGCTCCTTCCTTCTTCGCGACTTCACCCGCCCCGACAACTTCTCATCACTCTCCCACACCCAATCTCAAAACCACCTCTGTACAGCGAAACACAACCAAGATGTCGTCGACAGGTGTCGAACCGAAACGCAATGATGTCGAGGTGGAGGCTCTCGAGGAGAAGAACACGCTCCACTCCGATGTCCTGGTCAACAAGGATCTCATGAGCAACGCCTTCGAGGGTGAGAATGCCGAACACCAGGAAACCGTGTGGGAGGCGATCAAGAGCCACAAGATGGCTTGTATGTGGGCCTTTGTAAGTTTCACCAAACATGTATGCTCCGCAATACCCCAGGTTCTCAGATCCTCGAATGAGGAGGGCGCCACTTTTCTCAAACCCTATGCAGGTCGCTGATTCGTGCCTTACTCTAGATCATGTGCTTCACTATCGTTATGGAATCATTCGATATGTTCCTCAACGGTAACTTCGTAGCTCTGCCACACTTCAAAGAGAAGTATGGTGTCTTGATCTCGGAACCTGGCGAGGACCCTGTCTACGCCATTGAAACCAAATGGCAGTCCTCACTCTTTCAAGCCGGACAATGCGGTGCCTTCGTTGGGGTGTTCCTAGCTGGGCCAATCACTACATGGCTGGGCTATCGCTGGACCACCATCTTGGGCCTGGTACTCATGAACGCCACGATCTTTATCTCCTTCTTTGTGAGTATCTTCGAAACCCTTTTCCGCCCGCTCAGTTACTAATTGTGGACGTTTAGGCCGACTCCCTCGAGGTACTCGTCATTGGTCAGGCGTTCGAAGGCGTTCCATGGGGAATCTTCATCGCCAACTCTCCCGCCTACGCTAGTGAGGTCGTTCCGCTCGCGCTGAGAAGTGTTTGCACGGCCACCTTGCAGATGAGTTGGTCCATCGGTGGGATACTCGTGGCTGGTGTCTGCTATGCTTACAACCAGCGTCTCGATGAGTGGGCTTGGAGAATGCCACTTGCGCTTCAATGGATCTTTCCTGTACGTTTCAATTTTCGTAGGCATACACACCGACGTCGCACTGACTCGAGTCTAGACCCCGCTTCTGGTTCTGCTCTTCTTCGCTCCGGAGAGTCCCTGGTGGCTCACTCGCAAGGGCCGCAAGGATGAAGCTCTTCGGTCTATCGAGCGCCTTGGCGACAAGCACGACTCTCAAGACAAGCTCGCCATGATCGAGCGTACAGTGGAGATTGAAGCGAAACTTGGAGGCAATCCTACGCTGCTGGACTTGTTCAAGGGCACTGATCTGAGGCGAACAATTATCACTTGTTTGATGTAAGACCGCCAATGAACATTCTTGCGGATGTGACGCTAATCTCAGACTTTAGGTACGCCTCACAAAACTTCGCAGGCAATTTGATCGCCAATCAAGCAACGTTCTTCTTTGAGCGTGAGTATCCATAACCTGTAACGCTACTCAAGACGTCGACTTACCACGCACAGAGGCCGGCATGGACACCAACTTCTCCTTTCAGCTGGGTTTGATCAACAGCTGTCTAGGACTGATCGCCAACATCGGATCCTGGTTCCTCACTGCCTGGTGCGGTCGCCGTACTATCTACCTTTGGGGCACGGCGGTCAACGTTACCTTCCTGATCCTTCTCGGCATCTGCGCATCTATCCAGCAGAACTCGGCAACCAACTATGCCCAGGCTGTCTTCGGTGTGCTCATCTCTTTCGTCTACGCCGGCGCCATGGGTCCCATCTCGTACTCGATTATCGCCGAAGCCTCTTCGGTCCGCCTGCGTGCTCTCAGCACTGGTGTCGGCCGTGGCGCTTATTACGTGGCCGAGATTCCCATGATCTTCCTGGCTTCACAGATGCTCAATCCGACCGGCTGGAACATGGCTGGCAAGTGCGGCTACGTTTGGGGCGGCACTGCGCTCGTCTGCTGGGTCAGCGCTTACTTCTTCCTGCCTGAGTTCAAGCACCGCTCTTACCGCGAGTTGGACATTTTGTTCAACCGCAGAGTGCCGGCCAGGAAGTTCAAGTCGACCGTCATCGACGTGCGCGAGAACGAGTAGAATGTCACGGATCAGAGGAAAGATCGAATAACATTACAGGCGTTTGCTTTTTCGATGGTGTAGCTGAGAGCATCCTGCCGATATTCTATGAATGGAAGTTGCTCAATATGACATATCCCATCTTTCTCTATCAGCAGGCCTCACAGAAAACTCGCCCCACGCATTCATCAATACAGTCTTCGACAAGTGCGGCAGCACAAAGTCGCTCCACTACGTCTTCCAGACACACCCAAATCTCTACCAATCCTCCACTTTCACCGCACCCAGCTGCATCAAATACCCATCAAACGTCTCCCCCATCTCCTCCCACGTCTTCTCAAAAGCTTTCGTCGTGTCAAGAACAACGACCCTGTCAGAATAAATCCCCAGAATCTCTCCATTCACCCTCTCAAACTCATCGAAACGCTTCCCAAAAATTCCAATATCATCGTCCGTCGAGCGCCTGCGTCTCAGGAAGCGATCCGCGGCAAGTTCGCGCGGACAGTCGAACAGGAACACCCAGCTCGGCCGCCCGAACACCGCGTCCGCGAGCCGTGCGCTTTCCAGCGAGCGCGGAAAGCCATCGAGGAGGATGACGGAGTCCTTGTGCCCGGCTGAGGAAGCTTGCACGGCGATGGAGTCGATTGCGGCGCGAGTGATTGCGACGATGGCCGAGGCGGGGAGGAGCTCGCGGCGCTGCATGCGGGCTGCGAAGTCCTGCTGCGACAAGCCGTCGAGGAGTTGCGAGGATTCTTCCGCTGTCTGAAGAGCGAGGAGGCTGCGGAGGTGGTCGCCGATCGAGAGGTGGTAGACGTTGGCGTAGTGCTGCGTGAGGGAGGAGCAGAGGGTGCCTTTGCCTGCGCCGGGCGCGCCTAGGACGTAAATGATGGATGGCTTTTTGGCGTTGGAGGCGCCAGATGGTGAAGTCGTAGGTGAAGACATCGTCGTGTATTCTATTGTTGCAGGTATCGTTCACGGAAGAGCGGTCTGGCCTTGATATAGGCGCGATTGATCGAGGTGTTGAGACATCGTATGCGTCCATATGAGACTTTCCACCAGTGACTCAAGGCACACGAGTGAATGGCTTTTTATGGTAAGTGAAGTCAGACGACTTGCGTGACGGCACAGGTTGGCCTTCAACTTGTGATCCAGGCAGTGTCAAATGCGGAGTCGTTGCGGCAGAGACATAACCTGCAGGCGCTGAGATGAAACAACTTCTCGACCCAATGATAGGTCATTCCGCTCAGAACAGACTACTGAGATTGTGCAGATGTTTGTGAAACCTGCTGCCTGTCTCTTAGACCAATCGATTGCTACCGACAATAGGACAACAATGTCTCAGACACACAAGGCTCAGCAAACTACTACGAAGACCATCTATATAAATTGCTCGTACACTCATATTCTTGATACGACCAACCACCTCACCACGCTACAAGCAGAATGGCTTTTACACAATCGTTGATCACTTCGACCATTGGTCAGGTCATCATCTGTCTGATCCTGCTCGTCATTGGTACCTACACTTTTCACGTCAGGAAGGGCACCACCAAACCTGTTTCTGTCAACTACCACTTCACTCGCAAATGCAACAAAACCTGCAAATTTTGCTTCCATACCGAAAAGAGCTCCCATGTCGCCTCTCAAGAAGAGATGATGCGCGGCCTCACGCTCCTCAAGGAGGCCGGAATGCGCAAAATCAACTTCGCCGGCGGCGAGCCATTCCTCTATCCCGAGAAGCTCGGCTGGCTGTGTCAGTTCTGCAAGGAGGGTCTAGGACTGGAGAGCGTCTCGATCATCACGAACGGCACCAAGCTGACTGAGCGCTGGCTTGATAAGTACGGCGAGTTTGTGGATGTGATGGGCGTGTCTTGTGACAGCTTCAACGAGGAAACCAACATCGCCATCGGTCGTGGGACTGGCAAGAACGTCGAGCAGCTTTTCCGCATCCGCGACTGGTGCCGCAAGCTCGGCATCAAATTCAAGCTAAACACAGTCGTCTGCAAGTTCAATTGGCAGGAGGACATGGCGGCTATCGTCAAGGAGCTTGACCCTCAGCGTTGGAAGTGTTTTCAGGTCTTGTTCGTGGAGGATGAGAATGACGCCGAAACTGCGGACACGGAGATCGACAAGCGCAAGCGCGATGCCAAAGGCCTCCTGATCAGTGACGAAGAGTATGAGGCTTTTTGCGCGAAGCACAAGCACTTGCCTTCTTTCATCCCGGAGCCGAACGACCTCATGGCCTCGAGCTATCTGATATTGGATGAATTCTTATGCTTCTTGGACAAGGGAAAAGGGAAAGAGAAGCAGTCGAGCTCTATTCTTGAAGTCGGTGTGGCCAAAGCGCTTGATGAGGTGAAGTGGGATCAGAAAGCCTTTGTCATGAGGGGTGGACTGTATGACTGGAGCAAGGATGCTCAGGATGTCGGCTGTGGGTCTACGCAGGCGGATGAGCTCCAGTGGTGAGGATTACTGGGCTGTTGATGAAGCCGTCATAAGGGCGAGCAAGAGGTAACTGAGTACAAAGATCACGATTGCATGTTCGGATTGAAGTATATCTAGGCGATATTCTGAGAGATACAGTTTAGCATAAGTTCGAGCCGTGTCACGTGAAGAGGCGTACCATTCGTCATCTAGCTCGCAGTTCCAGCTTTGGGCGGGTAATCCTTTCCATCAACGGTAACTTTGGGTGCACACTGGCACCACTGCTCCTGCGGGATAGAGTCCATCACCCTAGGGATATGGGCACCGCATCCGAACCAAGATTGCTTGGCTGTGACGTGTCAGCGGGTTCCGTCTAGGGGTGGTGGACCATGATGGATGGATGAGAGCCTACAGCAAGTGGGGCAGGTCTGTTTCATGCACATTTTTGACGATCCTCTTGGAGCTGTTGTTGATCTTCCGATGGCAATTTAGTTACACTGATGTAGACTTTAGCTCTGAGTTGAACACAAAGTCGTACACGAAGACAGAAATTCTTATCAATGTTGGAGGGAAGCCGAGGTTGCATAACGTGCGAGGAGGGAGATGCGTGTAGGATCTACCCGCGAGCATCCGCGGGATGTCCCGTAGCGCTAAGCCTCATTCACGTCTGCTCCGGTCACGTGCTAGTCTGAAACTCCCATGGCTTCACTCAAACCCTCAAGACTTCCGACTGGATAGTGCAACAATGTAATGAAGCAAGATGTCAGAATTCGATCTTTTAAGTCACAGGGAGATTTATCGATTGTCCATACGTCATCAAGACTTTGATCCATGTAATAACCTTGGCAGGGCAATGGAAAGACTTCTTGTCACACAAGTTCATTGTATCCGATAGCCACTCAAAGATGTCGCTAAGCGTTGAGAATCAAAAGCAAAATCATTAGCCTGGCGTAAAGCTAGTTCACTCCGTCGCTCACTTGTTAGCCCAGGTGCAACCAAAGTTCTTCGTGAAGAACTCCTCGATCTCGAAAGAATCCATAGGGTATTGTGTGCCGATATTGTATGCAGCCAGTCCGTTCTTCCAAAGCAGAACCCATTGCGTATCGTCTTTGGGATTCATTGAGAGTGTCTATGTGAAATATATTGTCAGCTTGGCCCTGGAAGACGATTGTGCAATCAACACTCACTGAGATTCTTGTCTCCCCGTTGATGCCAGTTCTGATCCTTTCGATGAGTCCTGGATACTGTCCCTTGAGATCCCAGCACCTACTGCCGTCGTACTTCGTCGCCACCCAAGCACCATTCTTGCCGAACCAGAAATTCTCCACCAACGCCATATTGCCAAGATAAGTCTCAGCGTCCTTGGGAATGTTGTACGAAGCGCCCCAAGCGGTCCGAATGAAGTACTGAGAGTTGCTACCAAGGGAAACACATTGCGGACAGCCAAACTGTTCGTAGCCAGTAAGGTACTTTTCAGCTTCTGGGTAGTGTTTGAGAAAATCGTCGCTCCGCTGCGTCCAGCACTGCATGAGGGCGTCGTGGTAGTGTATGTAGTACGAATCGCCTTCTCCGAAGATGATGCAACGGTTGCCGTTGTTGTCTGCCTTGCGTTCGAGCGGGAAGTCCTTCTGCAAGTTTCCATACAAATCTGAAGCGTAGGCCACAAAGAAGTACTTTTCCGCCCATAAACTGAGACTGCAAGGCCATAGTATGAGGCTATTGATACCCGGAGGCGACCTCACTCGCGACTTTTGCGAAGACACGGAGTTCGCTTTTGTCGGTGTTGGCGGCGGTTCATTTGTATCGATCGTTGTGTAGTTTGCAGGGAAGAGCCCAATCTCCCCATTCAACTCGCCCGTCCACCACTCGTTCACGTTCTCACTTTTCGTGATGATGCGAATACGGTCGCCTTTCTTGAAGGCAAGATCGCCTACTGTCTCGCCTGAGAAATCGAAAAGGGCTATGGCGTAGTCCTTCGGCTTCTCTGCCGGTTTTGCACTCGGGGTCTGTAGCGCCTCAACTTTGGCCTGCAGTTCGGCCATCTCCTTTTTATGTTTTGCCTCTGCAGCGTCCTTAGCCCTGATCTGGTCCAACAAGGCTTTCTTGTTTTGTGCCTGCTCCTTCTTCGCCATTTCCATCATCTGCCTCGCCTCCGCGCTGACCTTCTCAGCATCTTCCAAGGCTTTCTTCATTTTCGCAAAGCGCTCTTCTTGCAATCGCTCCAGACTGACTTGCAAAGCCGAGTGTTCTTTGTCGAGCTTGCGAACGCGTTCATTCATTTCTTCTTGGTGCTGCCTCAGGATATCGGCGGTCTCGCGGTCCCGAGATTCCAGAGCTTCCTTCAGATCTGCTTGCGACTCAGCAATCTGTTTCGCGAAACGTTGCCGCTCTTTGGCGATCGCATCATCGACTGCTTGTCCAGCTGCTGTGTCGGCGAGGTCTTTACCCTCGTCTACCATCTGCGCCTGGATATCGAGAACAATCTTTGGCCTGGCTGTGTTGCCACTGACCAAGCTGTCGATCAGTCGGAGGGCAGATTCGCGGTTGTTGTAGTGACGATGGATCTTACTGCCGCGTTCTACCATGTAGCCCCAAAAATTGTGAGTCTCTTTGAGCTGTCTTTCACGCTCGATGCCATCTGCTTCTAGGACTCTTTCCCACTGGCAGGTCGCCATGACGACGTTCGCGAGATTCTGATCACCGCAAAGACGTTTGAACATGTGCAGGTTGCGCATGCCAGATCCCTGCATACGCGGGTCTGTGATACGGTGAAGATAGATGATGCCATGAAGTTTGATGGAGTTTGAGTAAGACGCGGTAAGCCAGGATGCGATCTCCTTAAGAACCTTCAAAGCAAAAGAGGGTCAGCGAAGGGCTGAGTTGCAACAGTTTCATACGTCCCATGTAACAAAAAAGCGAACCATTTTTGACGATAGCTTCCGTTTGAGATATCGCTGTCACCTTACCTCTGTGTCCGATCGATCGGTGTCATCAAAGCCAGGCGTATCGACAAGGTAGATGTTGAAGTCCCGAGATTTGCAAAGAAAGACTCCAACCTCTTGGGTGCACGCCTGGAGATTGTGGCCTATGCTCACTTCTTTTTCCGTGCACTTCGAGATGAAGGTACTTTTGCCAGCTCCAGTCACTCCCAGAACGGCGATAAACACATCGCCTTCCGCCGGCTCGTAGCCATCTCTGAATGCGCGTTGATCCACCTGCTGCTTTGGCTCCTGTGCTTTCTCTAATTCACCAGCAGCTTGCGCAACTGGCTCTGTGGCAGTGGTGGTACTCATCGTGTCGCTGTCTACCAAGCGGTCTTTTAAGCGCGTGAAGCCGTATCGCACCATAGCGTTAATGAAGAGGTCTTGCGAGCGCACACAAGCCTTGAGAGGGCTGAACCATGATTTAGAGCCTCTCCGTGCATTTCGGGGATCCAGCCGGTGTTGGTTCTGGCCTTACTTGAGAGCACTATGCCGGCCTGCATATTCCCGAACGCTTCAGGCACATGGCCTCCAGCCACTCTCTCCGCCTGCATGAAGGCGCCATGGGGTCGCCGGCGATTCCGTCAGGCGTCTGTTTTAGGCTCAGAATGCAGATGATATGGCCTCCTCACGCCATGGAGCCACTGGTCATGGCGCCACTCGTAGCATCACTGAAACCGCGACCAGGCGGCACGCTCATGCTCATGGCTTTTGTGCTCGCATCGCTCGTCGTCGAAGCACGAACCGATGACCCTTGGTAATGCGCTGTCGTCTGTTCGAAGCGATGCCACAAAGGGAGAGTCGGCGTGCGCCACCCGGCCCGTTCTGGAGTCGGTTGCCGAACACGGCGCTTCAAAGCATCCTCCGACGCCCTACAATCCACGCAACTTACGAAATGCTCCCTTCGCTCGGCGATCGAGCTGACAGGGTACCGTCGTTGAATATTGTGTGTGATACAGGAGCCGGAAACACGGTAAGCGTCACGAGAGCAAAGTCAAGGAACTTGCCGGTCTCGACCTGTGGCACTCCGCCCCTGTTACACGGCGACATGCATGGCAGAGTGCCCCCTGACGGGGCTGCATATTTTCGATAGCCAGACGCCGAGACGGTATCACACGGCGATATACGGCTGTAGAAGGGCCCAATCCGGGCTCGCCGGGCGGAGGCATCTCCTTTCGTGCCTCCGTTGTAGGCACGTTGTGCAACACGGAGCCAATCATGGCGTTGCGGCTGAAGCGAGGCTGAGCTGCTGGTATCATGCGACCACCCGGCGACTGATGGTTCTCACAGCTGGTGTTAATGAGTATGTTCTGTGTGTAGGATCACTTGCCGCTGTTACCTTTTGCCGCATCATCAACCAGCAACTCCCACGTTTCGTCCACAGCTAGAAACCATACGCCCAATCTCATCATGGCAGGCGATGAGGACAAGAAAGCTGACGGCGGCGTGAAGAAGTTGAGCCAATTCAGCAAAAACGATGTTCTCATTGCGCTTATGGGAATCACCGGTTCTGGCAAAAGCACTTTTATCTCGCTTTTGTCGGAGGATTTTGTTCAGATCGGTCACGAACTGAGCTCGTGTAGGTTTTTTTCTGCCGGCTACCTGAACTCGCATACTGAACCAATCTAGGCACCGCCGACGTTGAGGTTCATTCATTCATCTACAAAAACACTCGACGTGTGTACCTCATTGACACTCCGGGTTTCGATGATACCCACAGAACAGGTATCTATGCTATCAACGCTCTCCATACGAACTATGCTCACAACTCTAGACACCGATGTTCTCAAACAACTTGCTTTCTGGTTGGGCGAGGCGTACAAGACCACCGTCCAGCTCAGCGGAATCATCTACCTTCACCGCATCACGGACGACCGCATGAGCGGCTCAAGCCTCAGGAACTTGATGATGTTCAAAAAGCTTTGCGGAGAAGACGCTATGAAGCACGTTTCGCTCGTCACCAACTTCTGGTCGAACCTCAATACGCCCACTTTGACATACGACACTGGCGTGGCGAGAGAGACGGAGTTGACGACGCGCAGAGACTGGTGGGGCCTCATGCAGGAGCGAGGAAGCACTGTCGTACGCCACGACGGGACTAAAGAGTGCGCTCTGGCCATCGTCGAGCGTCTCATTGAGCGTCGGGCTCAAGAGGGTCCAGTCACCCTCGACATCCAGAAGGAAATGATCGACGATAAGAAATCGCTCGAAGACACCGCGGCCGGTCAGGAAGTCGAGAAGGAACTCTCGCTCGCCAAGAAGAAGTTCGAAGAGCAGATCTCCGATCTGCAATCGTCTTACGATGAGGCTTTGAAGGAACGAGATGTGCAACTCGCCGAGGTCCTGCAACAGCAGCGCGATGACCTCGAGAAGAAGCTTCAGAGAGCTGGCGAGGCACAGGAGAACCTCAAAATCACTTTCGAGAAGCTCTGCGAGGAGAAGACTGCTGAGTACGCGAAAATGGTGCAGGCGCTGGAGGAAGGGGATCGCCAAAGGATGGCCGAGCACCTCGCTCGGCAGGTCGAGCTCAATCGTCAACAAGAAGAGCAAGAGAAAAAGGAACAACAACTCGAGGAACAGCTGCAAAAGGAGCGCGAGATTTTCAAGCGCCAGGGGCAAGAGGCCGAAGAGCGCATGCAAGAATTCTTGAAAGCACAAAAGACGACAGAAGCGGAACGTGCCAAACAAGACAAGGAAAAGTTGGACAGAATGCAACAACAGATGGAAGACAGATTTGCTTTCGAGAGACAGCAGCAGCAGCAGCACGCTCAGGCTATCCAAGCCCAGATGATGCAGTTACAGCAGACCCAACCCGGTAAGAAGGAGTCATCGTTGATGCCCCTGATCAGCCTCTTCGCTGGTGTGGCCACTTCGGGTATTGGTCTGTTGACTTTGAATCCGACGGCGGTCCTCTCCGGCATTGGGACGGCTTTAGATGGGCTTTCTGGTGCAGGAGGTCAGTGACGGACATGAGATGATGCTAGGTGCGAGCAATCACATACTTTTTCTTCCATGCTGCAGTTAGCCGACAAGATTTGCGTGTACGCCGTGAAAGTGAATATTCGCGCATGCCACTTCGCGTAGTCTATCTACGTACTTCACTGCTTCTATAGCATACAACGGCTTAGTTCGCTATGTCACCATCCTGTTCATTTCACTGCCCAACACCGCACTATATAAACACTTTCCGCACTATGGCGAACACTAACCACAACAACTCAAACGCAAGCACCCTTTTCGATCTCCTCAAGAAGCAAAGCCAGCCACTCAGACAACAGCAAACACCCCCAGCACCCAAAACCAAACCTTGACATCCAAAAACCAACCGCCACGGACACAAGCAAAATGCCAGCCCACTCCCTCGCCAAACCCCTAAAGTCCACCCTCGAAGTCGAGCGCAAATTCCTCCCCACCGCGCTCCTCCAACAACACCTCTCACCATGCTCAAGCCCCGTCTACAAATCCAAACCGGCCCCCACAACCATCACCCTTCCACGCACCAACCTAACCCGCCGCCCAGCCAAGCGCATAACCGACAAGTACTTCGACCGCGCCGCCCAGCTCCAGCGCCGCGGCATCTGGGTGCGCTGGCGCAAGACGCAGCCCCTCGACGACGACGGGAGCGCAGCAGCGCAGGGCGTCTGGGAAGCCAAGATCAAGCAGAGCGGCGACTACCTCGACTCGCAGTTCGTGGAGGTGCAGGGCCGGGCGGCGGTGGAGAGCGTGCTGCGCGAGGCGGGGGTTGGCGAGTCGGTGTTCGACCTGAAGTTCCAGATGGGGTTTGTGGCTGAGCGGGCGAGCTGGGGGGTTGAGCGGGAGGAGGGGCAGGAGGAGGAGGGAGGGGAGACGACGATGGTTGTGGATACGATCACGGCGGCGCTGGAGGGGAGGGATGGCGAGAGGCCGGAGTATTTCTTCCATCGGGTTGGGGAGCTGGAGCTGGAGGCGGTTGTGACGACTGAGGTGGGGGCGGAGGGCGGTGCGATTGACAGTGCCGGGTTGGTCGCCAAGCATAGAGTCGATCGCGATGCGGCTGGTGCGAGGATGTCGGAGCAGCTGCGTGCTTTTGTGGCTGCGCGTCCTGAGATCTTTTCCAGCGAGGGTCAGCCGGTGGGCAAGCTGTCTGCATATCTGCGGCACCAACAGGAGAATGACGCCAGGAAGTGGAAGGTGAACGAGGGTGGAAGAGTTGCGAATATGTCCGAGGAGAGGTGGGAGAGGGAGTTCAACGGCAAGTGATGAGTGATTAGGTTTGGACAGCTGTGGGATCCATATCCTGACGATGGTGTGACGGCGAGGCGGAGTATTGAATGACCAAGTTCGGCAAGGAGTCTTGTCTGACGTCTATGAACTAAAGAAAGTATCCACTATCGAATGGAATCAGTGTTGTATCAGAAGTTTCTATTTCTGAATATCTTCCAATGCCGATATCGCAATGCTCATGCTCAAATCTCTATCGAGATAGATCTCAACTCTAACATGCTCGGATCAAAATCCAACAGCCCTCATAAGTCCATAGCCAACTGTAACAATAATTCCATACGCGACAACACTCGCAGGGATACCTCTGGTGATGAAGTGTCTGACCTGCAGATACCGCTGACCAGTCTGCGGGTCTTCCATCATGATTGCAGTCATGTTCGGGAAGCCCGAGGTGGGCAGGCCCATGGCGGCGGAAGCCATGAGAACACTAGCCATGACGAGCAGGTTGGGGTGAGGCTCTGCCATGCCGGCGCCGACCTGCTGGACCAGAGGGAGAACGATGAGAGCGGCAACGGTGTGCGAGATGAATGTCGCAACGACGCCGATGAGACCCGCGAAGACGCACATGACGGCGTACAAAGAAAGGTGCGAGACGCGGTCGGTGATTGCCGTGGCAATGGTGTGAAGGAGCCCGGAGGAGTTGACGGCTTTGCCGAGCGCGAGACCACCAGCAGCGAGGATGATGATAGTCCAGAGGAAATTGTTGAAGTCTTCTTTAGTAAGGATGCCAGTGCCGAAGAAGAGAACAATTGGAATGATGGCCACGACGCCCATGTCGCCAAAGATTCCTTCGAGCTGGTGACTGACGCACCAGAGGACGATGGTAAGCAAAGTGACGACTGTGATGAACCACTGGATTCCAGTGAAGCGATCTTTCATAGGTCTAATGGGAACGATTGTGGTATTGCGGCCAGGACGGAAAGTGACCAGCAGTAGAATCCAGATCAGAACAATAGAGACGATGCAGACAGGGAGGGCGATAAAGAACCAGATGCCCCATCCTGGTGCAGGGTTCATGTTCTGGAGTGCAATCAAGTTTTGTGGAGACGCGATTGGAGATGCGGCACCGCCGATGTTGCTGGCTAGCGCGATGCCCAGAAGGAGAGCCTTTGTCATGTCCGAATCGGACGGCAGGTTGCGAAGGATGGGCTGAGGTAGATTAGTCTTCTGATATTGAGCTGGTACAGAGCCGGCTTACCTGAATGATGCTGAAGCAAAGGACAGGTGCTGCAACATTGCTGATCCACATACTCGCGAACATTGCTACACCCATGCAAGTCAGTAGCACAGTCCGCGGTTTAGTTCCTGCTTTGCTCAAAGTGAATGTGGCCATCATTTTCGCAATATTGTACTTGCTCAGTGCAGCCGCAATCGTGAAGCCTCCGAGCAGAAGCATGATCACTGGAGTCCACATGGCAGCGAAGATGTAGGAGGCGGCAGCTTTCGATGTCAAACGGGCGTGAGGCTTATCATCTTGCCTCACGACTTGGAGGACGACTACCAAGAACGGAACTAGAAGAGAAGTCACGAACAGCGGGATGGCCTAGTCGCAGTCAGTGTCAAAGGTTTGTAGAAGTGTAGAAAGATAAGTTGGCGTACCTCGGTCGCCCACAGCAAGCTCACAAATACAACCAAAGCAAGACAATTTTGCTGCTCTGGCTGCTCCATGATGGGCACCGCCAGCAGGACGGCAAACACCGCCACGGTCATGACAAGGACCCAGAAGGTCCCGCTGAAGAGGAACTTGGGGCATACATAGCGACCGACAGGAGTTAGCACTTCTTTAGTCGCACTCTCCTCGCTGTCGCCCTGCAGGCGCGCCTTGTTCGGATCGCTGTCTTGACCGAGCATTGTTCCTCTGATACCAAGGTTTGCAGCCTGTGCTTTCCGCTCAATGCCAATCATCTCTCTCCAGACAGTATTGCGCTCCCAGACGACATGCTCGCGAAGGTGTAGACGAAGCTCTCGGCGGGCGAGCTCGAGATCGCCGCGTGTGACAACATCGGCATACGCCTTCTCAACCCGGGTAAGATTCTCAGCGAGACGGTCCATGGTGGAGGGCTGGAAAGGATACGCGGGCTTGACGTTCGCCTTGATCCATTTCGACTTGAGGTCCCTGTCCAGAGTTTTGTCGTACTTCTTCAGCACCTTGTTGAAACCTGTCTCGTTGAGCTGAATGAATGAGCGAAGCTCGCAGACACTGACGTAAAGATTAATCGTCCGCTTTTTGAGGGTGATACCCTCGTCGTACAATGCTTGGAGGGCATCGTCGCCGAAGTCATTGAAGGCAGTGCTAGGTCTGCGTCTCAGATCGGTCGAGCTCCTGTTGTCTGAAGCGTCGCCAGGGGCGCTAAGAGCATCCCTGCTCCTCTTCGAAGAAGGACCGTCGGTCACAGACCGAGTTCTGCGCAGCGCAGAGTGCTCGTTTGCATCGTCTTCGCTGTCGTACTCTTCGGGGATGGCAGCTTCCCTACTGCTCAATGCCGAGCCGCGCCTCTTCTTCGAGAAAGTGAAGCTGCGGAAAAGACTCTGCTGCCGCGCTTTTGTCCAAGCGCTCTGCTTCCTCGCGCCGGTCTCCCCGACAGCCTCACCTTCGTGCTCGGCCTCGAACTCCTCCTCGTCCTTCAGCAGAGCATCGATCTCGCCGAAAATCTCAAGCTCTTTCAGCTGGTAGAAGGTGCAGATCTTCTCCAGCTCCTCGTCCAGCTTGCGCGCAAACAGGGTGTCTGGATCCTTCCAGCTCGCATTGCCTTCAAGCAGCGGACTTGATTCGGCATCGTGGGCGGCGCCGTCCGGGTGTCCCTGCTGGTTGATCTGCTTCTCGAGCTGGTAGATCAACTTCTTCAGGTTGGAGTAGCTGATGTACTGCGAGGACCAGTCCGGGACGGCATTGAACTGGATGCTGTGGGAGAACTTCATGTCGGCCTCGAGGAGCGCACAGAGTTTGTGCCTGCGCCGGAGTCGGGCGTCGGTCTCGGGCTGGTGGGCGTCTGCGATGCGCGCGCGGTGGGAGTAATTGCGCGGTGGGAGCGCGGGCGGCGGGAGTTCGGCAAGCTCGATGTCTTCCACGGACGATCTATAGAGGCGTCGGGAGTCCAGCTTGACGCCTGCCCGGCTCACCTGTCGCCGGGGGGAGGAGAGGCACACGACACGGCCGGCGAGGCAGGCGGAGGGTCACAAGGCAACGACACAATGTAATGTATTGTCGACTCTGCTGTGCGTCCGGCGCGTCGAGGGCGTGGTCGCGAATGACGTTATGATTGGTGGTGCTGGACGGTATATGCGCACCGCTTGCGAGCTGGCAGCGCAGCGCGTGACGGTCAGTCCACGCCAGCCTGAGGCAGGCAAAACCCGCAGCAGCCAGCAGCCAAGAGCCCGCTGCCCGCCCAGTAGTCTGCCGGCGACGGCATTGCGACATGCCTGCATTCGGCCACGACTCAGCCCTGTGTGAGGTGAGAGTGAAGCATATCAGTCCTCGCCTGATATAAGACCGCGTAGTAAGTCAACACCGAGCACACCGCATGATACATGATACTCGTGTCCTGTCTCGAGCGCCTGCCTCCGTATCTAGATATGTACCCTCACTCGGACTTGCATTCCCCGTGATCTCCCTCGGCCGCCTATGCCGGCGTGCTGCGTCCGACTTCGCAGCGTGTCGGAGAGCCATGATACGATCTCCAATCCTACAACAGGCCGAATGTCCGCTGTAATCATGTGTTCGTGACTCAAGGAGGCCCCTATGTTGCGCGGTCTGTTTGATCTGATTCATTTCTCGACTTGAGCCTCAGCCTCAATTCCGAACTCCATACTTCGTCTTTCCCATCATCGCTACAACACATCAATCGTCTAATCAGCAAAGTACTACAAACATAAAACTACCATATCCTGTCGAACGAATCTACAAGCACCTTACAAATCAATCAACTTTCGCAAGCATGACAACCCCACAAGAATCGATCAAACACCACGTGTCCGCCTCGGACGCCACCACCTTCGTCCAATCCGTCCTCGAAGGCAACGGCGTCTCAAAAGAACATTCCGCCATCGTCGCCAAATGCCTAGTAGCAGCCGACCTCCGCGGCGTCGACACGCACGGCATCAACCGCATCCCGTCGTACATGGCCCGCATCCGCCAGGGCGTCCTGGACCCGAAAGCCCAACCGACGCTCACCGAAACGACGCCCGTCATCGCCCAGGTCGACGCGCACAACTCGTTCGGCTTCGTCGCGGCGCATATCGGCATGCAGAAGGCGTGCGAGATGGCGCGGGTCTACGGCATCGGGATGGTCAGCGTCAAGCACAGCAACCACTTCGGCATGTCGGCGTGGCTGGTGCAGCAGGCTTTAGACGCCGGCATGATGAGCCTGGTCTTCACGAATTCCAGCCCCGCGCTGCCTGTCTGGGGCGGCAAGGAGAAGCTCATGGGAGTTTCGCCGCTGGCGTGTGGTGCGCCGGGTGGAGAGAAGCCGCCGTTCATTTTGGACATGGCGCCCTCTGTGGCGGCCCGCGGCAAGATTTACAAGGCTCTGCGAAGAGGTGAGAAGATCCCGGGGGACTGGGCGCTTGACGCCGAGGGAAGGCAGACAGATGACCCGGCCGAGGCTTTGAAGGGTGTCATGCTGCCCATGGGAGGGCCGAAGGGCAGCGCACTATCTGTGATGATGGATGTCTTCTCCGGTGTGCTCTCAGGCAGTGCCTTCGCAGGACATGTCACCAACCCATACGACCCCTCGAAGCCGGCAGACGTAGGTCACTTCCTCATCGCTCTTAAACCGGACCTGTTCATGAGCATGGACGAGTTCAAGGAACGCATGGACTACTTGTACCGGAGAGTCGTCTCCTGCGACAAGATGGCAGGTGTCGACCGGATCTACTTCCCCGGCGAAATCGAGCAGATAGCCGAGCAGACCAGGAGAAGCGAGGGAATCCCTTACGTCGAAGCCGAGATCAAAGCTCTCAACGAGGAAGCGGACAAGGTCGGGGCCGAGCACATCAAGGTCATGTCGTGAATTTGACAAGAGAAGCACGCTACGGGAGTCAACACGCCTTCGGCGTTTGTCTTCTTATTAGAGTTCATGCAAGAAGCTGCTGGCTTGATGCGTAAGGCAAGTGCCGGATCTCCTTGTCCCTGTCGGTCACTACTTTCCCGGAACCCCGGCCAAAACTCACGCATTTTGCATGCCTTTGCATATGCATTGCAGCAGCAGTCCAGTCTAGAAGTTTCGCCAACGCTTCGAGCAGGAAGTTGAGGGTCTGCCACTTACTCGACGATATGGGAAATAGCCTAATGTATTTTCTCATACGGCTCTTCTAAGAAGTCAATGATTCAGTGCCAGGCGCCCCACACAGTGTCTGGTCAGACCATTCTCCGTGTGGGGTTTACTAAGGCCATCTCGCTTCGCTTCCACCCCGAGCAGAGTCGCGACACGGGGCTTCTCCGAGGCTCCTCCTCCTCAGGGTAGGGCTCATTCCAATCGCAGTAGTTGTGGATACACCACGGAAGCGCCGAGCCCTGCATCTCTGGGTGTCTCGATTGGACTCGAACCCGTTGTTCTTCCCTCGGAGCTCTGGGTGCTAGACATGACCCCAACGCACAATCATGCAGATGCCAGTTCCTTCCTCGGACGATAGAGCCGTTGAGCTCTCTCCTGAGACATGACATTCTGTCATGTCTGGCGCTCAACCAGCCTCGCTAACTGAACGCCGGCTTTTCACACACTCCGGATATTTCCACACAGACAAGGGTGCCCGACTACAAAATACGATGACTGGGGAAGGTCAACCCGGCGGGTTCCCCCAGAGCGGCAGAGTTGGAGCAGGTGAAGCGTGGAGAAAAGCCAGACGAGTCAGTGTGTGTGGAGGAGGTCTCTGCCGGTCTGACACTAGCGAGGCGAGCTTGTCGACTCCAAGCCATCGCGTTGTCGTCGGACAAAGGAAGCGTCCGCGTATCCGGCCAATTGCCACACGGACGTTGACCGAGCGGATAACGATAGCGCGCGCAGGCCTGCCGCCGGGCCCGCCTCCACTGGCACCTCCAAACCCCGCCAGGCTTGTCGCAAGCTTGATCAAACGCCGATCTGCCCGCTCAACCACTGACCGCGCCCGCTCACCACAGACTTTCTGAATCCTCGACTTGGCTTTGCTTGGCCTTCGCGTGAACACGGCGTGGCAGTTCTCGTGCACCCGTGCCATTCTCTAGCAGCCTGAATCACCACGTTACGGTGCACTGGCGCCGTGCCACGAGCGCGCACAACCCCTACTCCGCGTCGGTCTTCTCCGCCCCGCGCGGGCGAGCATGGAGCACTGGGGGAGAGTGGAGAGTGGGTTCGCGGTGTGGAGCAGCGTGCACGATGTTTGGGGCTGCCCTTGGTTCAAGGTCTGCCAGCGAGGCCCATCGATGCACGTCGGCTGTTGTGCGACGGCGAGTTAAAAGGCGGGCTCGTCTGCCCTCCGTCCTCGTCGCTTGGGCTTTTCCTCATCACTCTCGCTGACCTTCGAAGCCGGTCTCCTTGGTTGTACCTTTGTACTCGATCGCCTTGGCTTGTCTTGACCCCAGCTAAGCTACACCACCAAGCGGCCAAGATGTTGGCGGTGCTTTTCAACAAGAACAAGCTCGGCGAAGACACGCCGCACGCTGTCTTGAACTGGCGCCTCTGGTATGGCGTTTTTGGTAAGAGACACGTCTTGTCACGGAGATATCGATAATGTACTGACGCCTCGTACAGTCTTCGGCCTCATGGGCGCCGCCCGTGGCCTTGACGAGGGTCTCATCGGCACCAGCGCTGAGCAGCCCAGTTTCCAGGAGACCTTCGGCCTGGACGATGCATCTGGAAAGAGTGAGGCAGAGAAGGCAGCCCTTCTGGGCAATATCACCGGCATGGTTCAGATGGGCTCTATCCTCGGCGCCCTCATCGCTTTCTTCTTGACGGACAAGATCGGTCGCCTTTGGGCCACTCGCGAGCTTTGCTTCCTGTGGGTCTTGGGTATCACCATCTTCCTCGCTGCAGCCTCGAACGGATCTATTGGTGAGAAAATCCTGCATGAGAACATCCATACGAGAGCTCGAGACCTGACTGACAATCTGTAGGCATGGTCTACGCTGGCCGCTTCATTGCAGGTGTCGGCATTGGACAGACGACTGTCGTCGCCCCTACCTACCTTGCGGAGACCGCACCTCGCACCGTCCGTGGATTCTGCGTCTGCATGTTCTCGGGCGCCGTCTACCTCGGAATCATGCTTGCATACTTCGGCAGCTACGGCAGCAATCTTCACATCTCCGAGAAGACTCAGATGCAATGGGTCGTCCCGAACCTCATGCACATCTACTTCGCTGCCATCATCTTCTTCGCCAGCTTCCTCGCTATCGAGTCTCCCCGCTGGCTGATCAAGGTCGGAAAGCACGAGAAGGCCGCCGCCAACCTTTCCAAGCTCCGCAACCTGGACGTCCACCACTGGTACGTCCAGAGCGAGATCATCGACATTAACGACCAGCTCAACCGCGAGCGCGAGGCGACTAAGGGCACCACCTGGTTTGGTCCGGTCCGCGAATTGCTGTCCGACAAAGGCAACCTCTACCGCATGCAGCTCTCCGTCATGTCGCAGCTCCTCTCACAGTGGTCCGGCGCGTCCTCTATCACTATCTACGCCGCCAAGTACTTCGCCATGATGGGTACCAGCGGCGAGAAGGAGAAGCTGTTCGCCACCGCCATCTTCGGTGTCGTGAAGTTTGTCTCGGCCATGCTTTGCGCATTCTTCCTCATTGATTGGCTCGGTCGCAAGCGTTCGCTTATGATTGGTATCACCTGCCAGCTGATTGCTATGCTTTACATGGCCATCTTCCTCCTGCTGGACACTGGCGTGGGTGATGACGGATACACTCCTACGGGAGCGGTTAAGCACGCCGCAATGGGTGCTATCGTCATGATATAGTAAGTGCTCGATCGATTCCTACACCACTCCTAACGTCCTTGCTAATATTCAATGTGTAGCATCTCTGGCTTCGGATGGGCATTGGGATGGAACTCTATTCAGGTAAGTTATTCTTTACGTTCTCCCGGCTCAGAATCACTGCTGACACATTCTTCAGTACCTCATCAACTCCGAAATCTACCCGCTCAGACTCCGTGCCCTCGGTGGCTCGTTCGCCATGACTTTCCACTTCGCGAACCGTAAGCTCGCCCCTGCACCTACCACGTACATATCAAACGGATCCTAACAAACTCTCAGAATACGGTAACTCGAAGGCCGTTCCGAGCATGTTCATCTCAATGACAAATGGAGGAACGATGGCGTTCTTCGTCGGTATCACCGCCATCGGCCTGGTCTGGGTGTACTTCTTCCTCCCGGAATTGGCCAACAAGAGTCTCGAGTCGATCGACGCGGTCTTTGCTCTTCCCTGGTACCAGATCGGCAGGCGTGGCAAGGAGCTCACGCAGAACGTCGGCGGCATGGCGGAGAACTACAACTCCGAGAAGGACAAGATGGACATGGTCGAGAACGTTGCGGAGGTGCAGCCCGAGAGGAGGGTGTAAGCGCACCTGGGCCGCGCGGTACGATACCAGACGAGATTATGAAACTACGCAATGATACCTTCTTTCACTTCACGCTGCGGAGCCCACGAACCCCACCATGATCAATGCTCGCCGTGCGGTGACTCCATCCAAACTCGCGAACAAGCTCGTCAAGCACACCCATCTCATCTCCCTTTTTCTAATCTCAATGCCCACTCTCCCCGAGCGCACTCCCCGGCCCCCGCCTACTCATACACACCAACCCAGCATCCTGCCCATGTACATCCTCCATCCCCAACACCCTCTCATAATACGCCTTCCCCACCCCCTCGCTAGCCATCAATATCGCCCTCCTCAAAAACGGCATCCCATCCAAAACCTCCCCACAGCACCTCACAAGCCACGCCCCGAGCCCCGCCGCCCGGTGCTCCGAAGCAATGTAGACATCGCTCAGATACGCAAAAGAAACATGATCCGTCGCGAAGCGCGCGAGCCCGATCTGCTGCCACCCCTCGCCCATCGGATCCCGGTCCTCGGGGTCCTCGAGCGTCGGCGACGGCGTGCGCGGCGACGAGGGCTCCGCCGCAGGGGAGCGCTTGTACAGACCTAGTGTGAGGGAGTGCTGGAGCATGAGCGCGAGGGCGTCGGCGGGCAGGGGCTTGGCCCAGTACATGTCTGCGTGGGCGAAGGAGGCGTTGATGAAAGCGTGGTCGAGCTTGGCGGGGGAGGTGGAGATTAGGTAGGGCGTGGAGGCGATTTGGAGGTGCCATTCGCGGGGTGGGGGGGTCATGGTTGGGTTTGGTGGGTTGGGTTTGATGGGGTTGAGGCTCGGCTCTTTGAAGTGACTCTGGTGCTCTCTGATTTATAGCTTCTATTGTTTGGAGAGGATGTGTCACATCGCTTGGCTGAGGGTGTCATTGAGACCGGAATGCCATATCGCGGGTGGGGATCGGCTGCCCTTGGATGACTAACATTTGAAGCCACCCTCGCATAGGGCTACCATCTTCGTACAGATCAAAAGTGTATTTTTGACTACATTGGAGGCAGTACGGGAATTTCAAGTCCGAACGATAAATGAAAGTCTCTATATGTGTGGTATTAGGAGCGATACAATGCGGAAAAAACAAGCCGCATCTTCTTTGTATGACAAAACAAATAAACGCCTGCCAACGCGATCACGGCAGTTTCCATCTCGCAATGCTACGCCGTCTCTGCCATCTTGCATAGCAGCGACGCACAATCCGGATAAATAACAGAAACCCAATTAATGACCCAGCGCCCCACATGAGCACATGTGCAGAGCTTTTCGCACCGGTCTGCCTCTGATGGCCGTAAATGTAACCCCTTTTGTACGCATCGCTGACGCCGTGCTCGCAAGTATGGCCGTTGCCGTCAAGCGCGGTGACTCGCAAGTATCGCGCTTTCCGTCGATCCTTGGGAATCTCTATCTTCGTCTCGAAGCCATCCTTCTTTACGACGTTCGCAGCCAGCCATCGGTCTTCCTCGCCGCCGTCGGATGTCTGGAGAACCCACTCGGCAACTCCGGTCGCGCCGTTCCAGCTGACATAGACATTCGTACCGTCTACAGCGACGTCGGGCGGGACATGAGGCCGGCCGACCCAGTCCCTGAACTTCAATGCGCGGTAGCTTTGCACATCGCCTTTCTCCCAGCTACTGCGGGCTCCGAAGTGTATATCGCAAAGAAGGGAGCCGTTGCTGCTATATTCGGAAATGATAGCGTTGATGCCGTGGCCGAGTAGGATGTGGGGATCTTTGCCTGGTTCCGTCGTAACGAGCTGCATCGACCCCTGCGACGAGGCACGCCCAGTCTCAGAATTTGAGTACTCTTGGATCAAACGAACCGTGTATGCTGGGTCGGAGCCATTGATAGCAGCCGCCTTGTCCGCATCGAGCTTGCTGAGAGTCGTAGCAGAGGTCGCGGCTTCTTTACCGTATAGATCGCGAGCTTCTTTCGAGGCTGCAGCTGCGGGAGTAGGATAGGTTATCTCCAGCAGCAATCCGCGAGCGCTTTCCGGTCCGAACTGATAATGCCAGTCTTCTGCAGCATTGTCGAAGAGAGTCAGCAATTTTGTAGTCACGCCCTCCTTTGCTTCTGGTGGCGTGTAGATCTCGGGGAAAGCATCTGGTGATATGAAACGAGCATCGTGTTGCCATGCGAAATTGAGCGCTGTAGAAGCCGAAAGATCCATGAACTTGTTGTTCTTGCCGCCAAGCGTCCAGATGACTTGCTTCGTCGAACCCGAGATGTAATAGATGGCATGGCTGTATCGAGCGCTGACCAGGTAATTGCCAAGGTCATCTTTGTCGACAGAGTTGAAGTGGAACGGATCGTATGGGTGCTCGGGGGTTCCGTCGCTTCGATCGATAACGCCGTGGTAACTTTCCGCGATGTCTAAGTGTTCCGAAGCTCGCCACTCAAACACTACCTCCTTCGTTGCGATAGCGACTTCCTGTATAAGGCAGTCCCACATGACCTGATTCCAGACATCGTCAAACTCGCGTCCAGCAGGCCTGACATCGAAACGGATTGGCTCGAAAACGACGATTAATGCCGTTCCTTGGGGTGTGAGGACAAATTCATGCAAATCTGCTGACCGCCCATTGTCACTCCCTATCTGATGAATCTCATCATATGCTGGATTGATCTTGCAAACGTTAGCGGCCAGAAACGACAAGCATACTCGCACATAGATCGCAGTTTCTCATGCATTTGCTGCTGCAGTCATACTTTGCACGATATCATACGCTGTGAGACCTACCATATGAAATTGACCACTTCCATGCCCACGAATGCGATCGTCTCCAAGCCAGAAGGTCAGAAACTTCTCACCCAGATACTCCTGTACCATGAGGTCGTACGCCTGGCCGCCGAATTCATTGTCAAAGTGCTGGGCCCAAACGAGCTCGCCGCGATAATCAAAGATCATCGGCCCGGGATTCGGAACTTTCCATCCTTTTGGCGTGATGAAGTAGAAGTCGTTGTGCGTGAAACATTCCGAGGTCCAGTTGAGAAAATTAAAGCGCGGGACCTTAGTTTTGGTCGAGAAGTAGTTCTGTATGGGATACTGTCCGTACGCGCCTGAGTCAAGGGCCGGATCGTATCGCGGGTCAAAGAGAAGTTCTGCTGGCAGGGGTGTGAATTCATCCTGGGCTACACATGCCGAGATGTGGATGAGCAGCGCGGCGAAGATCCGGAAGAGATTCATGCCACCGCGGTTGGGCAAGCGATGACTCGAGGCTGCGAGACACACGCAAGCACGCTGTATCGCATCTGACAATGAACGATGAAGGAAACCGACCGCACAATGGGACAATGACGGCGAGACTCAAACACTGCTCTCAGGAGTTTCGGTCCGGTTACCTTGCTGGCACGTGACCGCGCGTCATTCGCCCTAAATTTGTACTCGCGCTGTGCCGGATGTCCGCGATGCTTCGCCACGCCACTCCGCGACCCGCTATCCTTCGTCAATGAACGAACCTTATTAACCACCAGCGGCATCTCGCATCCCATTGCCATCGCACTTCGTGCAGCATGGGTAACAACAAGATCCATCGGCAGCAGCCTGCCGACCAAGACGTCTCTCAACCGGTGTATACGCATTACCCGGATATCGAACCGCAGCAGCGCCGCCAACAGGCGACAAAGTACCAGAACGAGGCGCTAGACCACATGGTCAAGCATCAACTCCCACCACAAACAGCAGCCATAGCGCCTGCTGTCGCCGAGTACAGTTTGACGTGCAATACGCGTGCTAAACGAAAACGCATGGTTCTTCCAGAAAATGCACCATGGGTTGAGCCGCCGGAGGCAGAGGCGTCTAACAAAGCTTCTCGTGAACGCGCTTTTGGCAAGTCCTCAGGCAAGAGTAACAACGCTTCAGCAATAGAGTTTGTCGACTTGACCAGAGATGGGCCTGCAAGCAAAGTCCCGCGTCACAAGAAAGCGAGAGGCGGTCTTGAGAAGTCTCAAGACGCGACGCGGACCTCGACAAAGAACGGTAAAACAAGCAACTCGGGCAAGAACGTCAGTAAGCCAACAGGAAAGCCAAAGCAGGCAACAGATGGTGAAAAGCGTCTGCGCAGATGGCGCAGTCACCCACCAAGTACTTATCTCGAAGTGCGTGGCCGCGCCTTGACCCAGCGTATGTTTGCCTTGGACCGCCAACGCTCCTCTTCAGATGCGGAATATCCCATCGAGACGGTCAGCCTAGCTGGAACCACCGGCAACGTGTACACCATTATCATCGACAAAGTACCGTCATGCGACTGCCCTCACGCCAAGAAAGGCAATCAGTGCAAACACATCGCTTATGTACTAAGTCGAGTGCTGCGTGCACCTGAGCGTCTCGAATATCAATTGGCTCTCGTTTCAGACGAGCTCAGGGAGATTTTCCGGAATGCGCCTCCGCTTCCTTCGAAGACGGCCGACAACGCTGTCAAGGACGGTAATCGCAAGCCCATCGACGGTGACTGTCCTATCTGTTGCGTCGACTTTGAGCCGGAAAATAATGAGCAGATCGTGTATTGCAAGGCCTCTTGTGGCAACAACGTCCACAAGGAATGCTTTAGCCAGTGGGCGGCCACGAAGCGTGGTCAGAATGTCACCTGCCCTTTCTGCCGTGCGCCGTGGCAGGGTGACGAGGAACAGTTGAAGCAAGTGGCGAAATCCGGTGCGAAGAATTCGGAAGGGTATGTCAACGTGGCAAGTCAGCTTGGGCTGTCTGGTCGTCGTGACTACTCGACTTACCACTCTCATTGGGTCCGGGGGCAGGTTAGGAGAGGCTGGATCTCATGGGATGAAGACGGCGTGATGAATCATGAATATTAACGAGGATCTGAGTTTATGAGACTACGACATCGGAGTGACGGGATATTGGGTGACAGAACAATAGGATTTCCATACCAAGCAGTCGCAGTGACAGAAATGACCGACCCCAGCTCGTGTATCATATGGCATCAAGTCATGATATCGTCTGATCGTGGGATTATGCACTCCAGAATCACTTGCATTTCCCTTAAATCACCGTCATACCTCCATCCCACCATCCCGCTCCACCAACCATCAATCCCTCTTCCACAAGCTCCCCCCACTCTCCCTCTCCACCTCCGCCTCCCCCTCAACTAACCTCATCGTCTCCTCCAGCACGCAAAAGTCCCTCTCCAGCATCTCCGCCCAATTCTGCACATCCCCGAACCCCTTCAAATCCTTCACCGCCTTATCGACCTCCCGCTCGAGCTTCGCGCTCTCCTTCGCGAGCGCCTTGCTCGACAGCTCCAGCTGCGCCTGCTGCTTGTCGAGCGCCGCGGCGTTGCTGTGCAGGTCTGTGGCGCGCGACTGCAGAGCGGTGCTGTACGAGTGGCCGGCGGAGTTGAGAGAGGCGAGCACGGCGGCGCGGGCTTCGGTTTGTGCGCGCGTGGGTTTGGGGGTTGGAGGGGTTGTCGAGGCGGAGGAGGACGGGACGGCGGTCGTGGAGGTTGTGGAGGCTGAGTCGGAGAGCATTGTGGGTTGTTGTTGGGCGGGTTGTTCGCTGTTTCGAAGTCGGATATTTGAGACTGGGTGTTGGATGAGCACAGCTGACTTTGAAAGTGCTTTGGTTCGGGGATGAGATATTAGAATGGAAGTGCTTGGGTGTGGGAAAGGCGTTCAGACGTGCGAGGACTGCAAAACGTGTTGAGCGGACAAAACTCGTCGAGTCGTCAGGTGAGGGGACCTCATGCAGCTCTCTTCATGCAGCTACTGGGCCACATCGAGTGCATACGGTCACGCGGAGGATCTGACGTGGCAAGGAAATGTACCTGCAGTAGCTGATTTCTAGCGGCATTGTCAGTCTCGGCACCGAGGAAATCTATACAAAGTCGTTCTTGAGGGCCGGAATGTGAACGCAAATAGATTCTATACCGCGGAACAGTGCTGGGGTATCTTTTCGCGTTCCACGTGGATATGCTCAAGACGCGGACGGCTTTGTGAATGTGAAATATGCCCGACCAGATCTGCCGAAGAGGCTGAATGGCGAGAAAGATGCGGTCTTGAAACATTCTTTTACTGGCATTCAAAATCTTGGATCTCAATATCGCTCGCAATGCTCTACGGAAACTCATCTATATTGCTGACTTTGCATTGCTCGAAGTCTCTAAGCCTTGGTTGCTCTGCCAATAGCGATCAGGCGCTTGACACCGACCTGTCATGATTTGTTAGCGTCATTCTCCGATATCTCGTCGTGATAAATTCGAACTTACCATCCAAAGCGTACCCTCCGTATCGAGCTTGGCGCTCTGCATCTCAGTGAACAGCGCCTGCGCACGATCCCACTCCTTGCCCGCAACAGCTTGGCTGATGTCGACCATCTGCTGTACAGTGTCGGGCTTGAGAAGCTCCTCGTTGTTGAGGTGGTCGAACAAGATGTTGATGCGCTTGTCCATGTCGTCGACTTGGGGCTTGAACGCCTGCGGGGCCACGGATTTGATGCGGGCGACTTCGGGCGAGAGGAGGTCGACGATAGGCTGAGCGTTGGCAGGGATGTGAGATCGGTCGCCACGAGGGTACTTCGTCTTCGCTGCCGGCGTGGTCGCGCGCTCCATTTGAGGTGGAGGGGTGGGCTGGACCGGGGGCGGCGCCTGCCCCATGGGCGGAGGGCCACCTCTGGGGGGACCTTGAGGAGGGGCCCCAACCGGCGTCTGGGCAGCTCTAGGTGGTCCCTGGGGTGGCGGGCCAGTCCTCTGCGGAGGCGGACCGGTGGGCGGTGGTGCGGCGGCAGCCGGTGGTTGGCCGTATGGAGCCTGGGGCTGGCCTTGCGGCGCGTAAGGGCTAGGACCTCCCTGGGCTGCATATGGATTAGGTGCGACCTGGCGAGGAGGTTGCATGTTAGGGGCCGGAGAAGGTGCAGAGCCCGGGGCCGGGGCATAACGGTTTGACGGCGCAGCGGAAGACACGGCAGGGGGTGGCTGGAACGGCGAGGCACCGCGCTGAACAGGCGGGCCGGTGGGTGTGGGCAGAGTTGAATTCGCTGCAGGCGGCGGGGGCGCGTAAGCGTTCGCAGCAGCAGACGTTGGCCTTTGGACGGGGGGCTGAACAGGTGGAGACAAGACCCTGGGCGGCATCTCTCCTGCCTTAGGGGGCGGAGGAAGAGGCGGTGTGGGCTTGTTGAAATGAGGGCCTCCAGGAGGTGGAGGCGACATCATCGACTGCGCAGCATTGGGAAACGGTGAAGCGATGGGCTGCTGTGCAGGAGTACCACGGCGAGGGGTTGGGTCGCGAGGTTTGATAAAGTTGTCGGGCATGTCGTTCCAGTTGGTCATGCTTTTCGCGGCAGATGGGGGAGGCCCGGATGGCGAAGTTGTTCCTGCGCGAGGTGGCGGCGGCAAGGGAGCTTGTTGTTGAGGAGCCTGGTAGCCACCACCATATGGCGCGTATGGGCTGGGCGCAGCATTTGGGGGTTGATAGCCAGAGGGAGTGTAACTGTTCGCAGCTGGTGCGTACGGGCCACGCTGAGCAGGCGCCGCAGGAGCTGCGGGAGCTGCGGGGGTCATGCCTACGGGTGCGTAAGGGGATGATGTCCCCAGGGGAGTTGCGTTGGTAGCCTGGTTTATGAGAGGAGCAGCAGCTTGGAACTGAGGCGCGACAGACACTGGACGGGCGCCTGCGCGCTGGGTCGTGGCCGCAGGCTGCCTTGCGTTGGCGGTCGTCTTGCGAGTTGCTTGCTTCAGACGAGTCTGCGCACTCTCAGCACCCTCGAATTGTGCAGGAAGGAGGCTGATGTAACGCTCTGCGCTGACCAATTGGCCATGAGCAGCAAGGATATCGGCGTACTCGACATACAGCCTGTACAAGGGTGCAAGCTTCCAGTCGGCAGTGGCTGACTTGTCTGCGTCCTCGAAGTTGGTGACCTGTCTAAAGACAGACACCTTCTCGACGAACTCTTGAAGCGCCTTGGCGTGAACGGCGAAATCGTTCTCGTTCTCAGAAGCCTCAAGCGCAGACTTCTCATGTTCCTGTAATTCTTGCACCCAGTTGATGACAACCTTCTCGAGCTTAGAGCCAGCCAGGTAACAGAATGAAGCGTCGCGGCGGAGTGCCTTGACACTGTCATCACGCTGGTAGGCCTCCTCGAGACGATCACCAAGGGCCTCGCAAAGGTCTGAGAACTCGGTGTTGTCGGCGTATGTACAAAGCGTCGCCATCACATCCTTCCAGTCCTTGAGATCTGCATTGTGCACAACGTCCCACAGATTCTTGCCAACAATGCTCGCCAGAAGGCGAAGGTAGTTCGGACCCTTGGACTGCTTCTTCAGGTATGCGGTTTGCGCCTTGTCAATGCAGCTCTGACCTCCGCAGACGGCGATCATGAAGGCATCTGACATGCGGTCCTCCTTCAAACAAATGTCAAGAGCAGCCTCAAATTTACCGAGCATAAGTGCTTGGGTAATGCCCTTGTCAGCTTCAGACTCTTCACCGGTGTGAATAGAGAATGGGTTGTTGGTCTTGGTGCCTTTGGTGGCGGCGAGATCAGAGAGGAAGTTGTCGCTATCACCAGTGCTTCCGAAAAAGTCATCGTCGTCCTTCTCGCCATTGGTGGTCGGCTTCTCAGCGTCGCCGTTGACAGCGAGCTTCTCGGTTTCTTTTGCAAGCGCGTCATCGGTCTCGTCGGCGAAGCCCAGGTACTCGCGCAGCTTTTTGCGTGACTTTCCGGTGTTGAGAGTCTCAATAACCTGCCAGTCGGCCTTCTCCTCATCCGTCTTCGCATCCTGTATCTTCGACTCGCAGATGCCACTCAAGTCGCCCGACAGCAACTTCTCCTCAAACTTGGTCGTGCTGTCGCCAATGCCCGATTCCACAGCAAATGTCTCAACGCTAACCTTGCTCTTTCTCGAAGCGTCGGTGCTGAGCTTCACAAGCTTGCCGCCAAAGCCGAAACATACACTGCTCGGCCTCGCGGTCCACTTCGGTGCTTTGGGAATAGAGAAGGTAATGCCCTGCGGCTGTGTTTGAGCCTTGGCAAAGAAGTCCGAATCGTCGAGTGCCTGGTTCGCAGCAGCCTGGTCCTCTGGCTTAGAGTTGGTGCTCTGGGTTGAAGCAATGAGAATCTTGCCGTCGAAAGACGCGCTCGCGACGATGCTGGGGTTGTGCGGGTTCCACCTTGTTTCAAAGGCCCAGTTGGAGCCTGCTGCGAAGTCTCCGTACTTCTCGCCGGTCCTGGAGTTCCAGCAGATTGTCCTGTTATCCTTACCGCAGGAAAGCAGAAGTTCCGGATCTTGTCGGCACCAGTTCAGTCCGAGCACACCCAGCTCGTGGCCTTGCAGCGTCCTCTCTGGTGCACTGCTGTTACGCAGACTCCAGAGGTAGATTAAAGGTTCTTGGTCGCTGGGTGTCGCAGTAGCAAGCTTGGTCGATTCTTCAGGATCCCAAGCAACTGCGCTCACCGCCTTGCGACCCTGGTTGTTTAAGGTCAAGATATCCTTCTTCTGCTTCACGTCCCATACTGTGACAAAGCCTCCGCTGCTGCCGGTAGCCAGAATGTGCGCGGTCTTCTCTTGCTTGTTCCAGTCCAAACACTCGATGTCATCCGCCCTCGCAGCCGTGCCGCCCAGCCTGAACGGGTTGGCCATGTTGTTCAGGTCGTAAATGAAGATCTCGCCCTTGGCACCCGCAGACGCGAGGAGGTTGTGGCGGTAGGAGTTCCATTGCAGCGCCTTGACTGCACCGCTGTGCTTGCTGGTCCGCGAGATCAGCGCCTCGCCGCTGCCTGACCGCAGCTTCTCTGCGTCCCATACATCAACAGAGCCATTCTCGAGAGCGCCAGCAATGGCACCCAGCGGGTATTCGTCGGTCGGCTCGCTCCAGGCGATATCGTTGAAACCGGCGTCAGTGGTCAGGCTGCCCACGGGCGTGAGCTCGGCATCGGCGTCGAGACGGTCAAGGCCCAGATCCCATAGCTCGAGCTTCGTTTCGCTGGAGAAGTCGTCGCTCAGGGCGCCGGTACGAGTGCCAGTGACAATCAATGGGGCACCACTGCCAGGCGACCAGGCGAAAACCGCCGTCCGCGAGATCTCCCTTAAGCGGACCATGGTCGTTGGGCTATTGTTTGGGAGATGTGTCGGAAGAGGAAAGTGCCCTTCAAGGCGAGGACATGCAGGAAGGGAGGGTAGACCAAAAGTAAAAGAAGATTAGGCGAGGACGTAGATCGCGGCAGAAAGGGGAAAAGTAATCAGTTGATGGTGGTGTTGTAAAGTCGGTGCAGCCTCCTGCCTCCTGTCTGAGCCGGAGTCGTCCCTTTCCCCAAAGCTACGTAGTAACTTCGACGTCGCTCTTGGCAGCAGCGCGCGCAACCTGGGAGCTGGAAGGAGGGGTCCTTGACACGTGATATCGGATTCCACTTTTTGCAGCTAGTATTGTGTAGACGTCCAAGTCCAATTGCAGCCCACGACATACTTCAAAAACATGTCGGAACAATCACGCGATCGAGCGACCATCTTTGTTGGCGGACTTGACCAACAGGTCACAGCAGAGACCTTACACGACGCCTTCCTTCCGTTCGGCGAGATCGCAGATGTTTCGTTACCGAAACCAGAACTGTACGCTTGTTCATCGTTTTCTAACCTATAAACAGAGCTGACAAACTGCACAGGAAGTCCTCGCGAGATCCTCACAGAGGCTTTGGCTATGTCGAATTTTCGCTGCCCGAAGACGCGCAAGAAGCCATCGACAACATGGACCAAGCGGAGTTGTACGGCCGTGTGATCAAAGTCAACAAAGCAAAACCGCAAAAGCAAGCGAGTGAGAAGCTTGGTAGCAAGACGGCGATCTGGGAGCAGGTATGTCTTCGATTACCTTCTTGTGGCAACGAATCTATCACTAACCTTCGTTCACAGGAGGGCTACGCGGCGAAACACAACGTCAGCGAGGAGGACAGGATGGTTGTCGAGGAGGACGCGAAAGCTGCGGATCCCATGCAAGGACTCGAAGGGCTGGATGAAGCTGGCCCGAAGCCAGCTTGAGAAGCACCTTCTGGTGGATGTGATCTTTCAGCGTGGCGCCGAGGCGTTCCAGGGTACTTTGGATTTCGTGGATTCAAGATCAATTCGATGCCGCAGGTGTCTTCCCTCAGCACCTTCGAACATATTATGATGTAGCTAGATTTGTGCTAAACAATGGGCCGCGGCTGGCCGCACGTCGCCCTGAGCACTCCTCCCGTGCCTTGGACGATACGATTTCCGTCATGCACAAATGTGGCCGCGGCTCTTAATCACGCTTTGCTCGCATTCGCAAATACCTGACGTGCACTCCCTGATGTCCCTAATGCTTTATGATTCCATGTCATTTCGTGTTTCCTCCGTTTTCACCGGACCGATTGACCATAACCGCCAGCGTTTTTGTCCACCACCACGTATTCATTGTTGCCGCTGTTGTATTCTTGCGGCGTTGGCGGCGGCATGTGTCCGGGCATCCCCGACATCAAAGCCTGCGTGTCTGCTCTGGCAGTCGGCGGCCTGTCGGGCGGGTAGCTGGGCTTTTGTGCAAGAGGATGGCCCGATTTCTGGGTGGGATCTGCGGGTTGCTGAGAAGGAAGGCGGTGCGCGCCCACGTTTGCTTGTCGTGCAGGAGATGCGTTACGGGACTTCGCGAGGCGTTCTTCCGTGGCCTTGAGCTTGGCCTCGAGCTCCTCGAGCTCGGCGGTTTTGGATGTGAGGGTTTGCTTCCTGTGGGAGGAAGTGTAAGCAATCGGGGAAATATACGATTGGCGCAATTCACCGCACATACTGCTCCTGCAAAGCCTGGGAAAGGTCGCTGGATCCAAGGCTACCTTCGGTAGACAGACCAAACATGCTATCCAGGTCGGCGGCGAAGCTCTGAGCGATGGAGCTGCAAGACTGGTCAACCACTGACACATTCCTCGAATGGGTAACATTATTTCTCACGACTCGGGACGTTTTCCGCCAGACATGGTTCCTGGTAATGAATCGGCAGCCGTGGAAGGGGATAAGGCTGTGTCGGCGGGGTCGCGGGAGAGCTGGCAGTAAAGGAATGGGAAAGCGGTTGGAGATAGAGCAAGCTCGAGTAGTGGCAGCGGTGGTTGTGGAGATGAGCAGATCACAAGCAATGATCAGGTAATACCGGCAAGCAGGCGGCTACCGTTTAAGGAGAAGGGGGGGTAATATCAGTCTTGAGCGCTCAAGCAAGGAGGCCCCACCGGAACAAGGTCGAGCGGGCGCGAGTGCACGAGGCAAGAGCAGGGACGAGTGGTATGGTAGGGCTGGACGGGAGGGTGTGAAGAGAGAAGGGCGGAGGGTGAGGGAATACCACGAGTGCAGGCGGGCAGTAGTGGGTGGTGTGCTGCGGTATTGCACCTGGCAGCACACGAGCTGGCATGTTTCGGTCTTACGCTGCCCTGACGGGCCTTGTGCTCCCTGGCTACTGGACCCTGTCACGCTCCTGAGGAGTGTCCGCGGCGCGCAGTTTGGGAGTTGCCCTCGCATGGGCCGAGCTCCAGTGCTGATGGCGGCTTCCCACGGATGCCTGAGGCTTGCGCAAGGTGATGCCTGACGCGGGCGCTCCCCGGCCGCGACGTGGAAGGAAAAAGCCTGAGGTGCCCAAGCCGGCTGGCTGGCTGGCTGGCTGGCTGGCGGCAGCCAACGCCGAAGCCCAAGCGACCACCAAGCGATCGCGCCGTGCACCGCTGTCGCGACGACCACCCTTCACCACCGCGCCCTCCATCGCCTCCATCAGTTGGTCGCGCCGGCTCGTGCAAGGCGCCATCAAATGTTTCATTGAGTCCTTCGTCCGCCTCACCCACCGCGCGCGCCCCCTCCGGCCTGGACGATGAGCAGCGCTGCCTCGCCGCTCGTTCCCCAGCTGCCGCCATCTTGCGCCCGAACGCCCGTGGTGACCACGTCCACGCCCACATCCACATGAACGCAACACTCCCCGCTGCCTACACGCCGCTTGAGTCGTTGCTCCTCTTCCAGGCTCTGCGCGCCGATGGCTTCGACTCCTCCAGCTTCTCCAAAATATCACAAGACCTGCAGGCCATTCCGCTCGTGACCCAGGACAAATCCTACGACCCTGCCCGCCTGGGACCCGACGCGTTGCAAGGCCTGTATCTCGGCTTGCTGAAAGAAGAGGTTAAGCGCGACCTCGATGAAGCGTCCGGCGACAATGGCGATCATGCGACACCCAACAGCGACACGACTACCATTTCGCGCAAGCGCAAGGCTCCCAGCCCGAGCCTGCCGACTGTGCGCGATGCCGCTCAGCATGCGCATCTCATTCCACAGCTGGTCATGAGACTTTATGCACGGTATCGGGAAAACGCAGTCAAGGACATCCGATTGTACGAACGCGAGCACGACGCCGCCGGCAATGTGGATGCAACGCAGGAACCGTCGACGGTTGCGACCAAGGCAAAAAGCCCGAAGCCTTCTTCCACTTTGACACCTCAGATTGCTCCCAACCATCGCGAACATTCCCAAGTCCAGGCTTCCGCAACCGCCAGTCCCGGCTCGCCTCAGCTCTCTACGGACCCGAACGCTCAAACCCAGCCCAAACGATACTCTCACGCGAAAATCGATGCAGTCATCAATCATGGACCTGATTCTCAGGTCGCCAACGCAGGTCATCGTCGAACGTCGTCAAACACACCATTACCGCCGTTGTCAGAAATGGCGCCGCAGTCTCCTAGGTTTGGCATTCCACCCAAGTATCATGCTAATCATGGCGTGCAACCTTCGCCTCCAACTGGTCACCCGGCTCCGTATCCAACAAATCACTCTCACCAGCCATCTAGCGCTGTTAGTAGCCCGCGTGTCCAAGAAGTTGCGAACAGAGCGTCTGCATCTCCACGGCCAGTCCTGCCTCCGCCACCTGGAATGAATGGAGCGCCCCATCCTGGCTCGCCGAATGTGCATCACGGGCCACCGCCGAACGTGCCACCACAGCCGCAGTATCCCCAACAACACTCGCCCTACTCCCCACAGCATCGCTTTCAAACGCCAACGGGCACTCCGACAGCTGATCGTCAGCAACGGCCATATGCCGCACAGCATCACCCAGCGCCGCCAAGCTATTACCAACAGCAGCCATACCCGGACCGGCGGACTGCTTACCACAATCCCCCGCCTGGACATCCTGCGCATGTTTACCCTGGGCAACCTCCTCATGGTGGAGGATACATGTTGCCTCCTTTCCAAGTCACCCCACAGGAGCCAGCAAAGACGCCCCATCAGCAGGCCATGGTTCAACAAGCATCGCGAGGACAACAGACACCACCATACGGCGGCAGAGCGCCCCTCTACCCCTATCAGCAACCGGTCGCACCGGCCACGGCTCCGCGTTTGCAACCACCTCAAAACCGTCAATTGCTGTCTGATATCCTCACGAAACTTGGTACTCCACCTCAACCCATCCGCCAGCGGCTTTGGAAGAGTGAGAGAAAACCACCTCCTTCTTTCAAGGCTCCAGGCTCTCCAAAGCGTCCAGTCAGGGATATTGAGCCTCTCAGCCCACCACGTCCTCGTGCAGCATCTCCTGTGCGATCAGCCATTTCTGTCAAAGACCAAATGCTGGAGCCCGCAGAACCGGCATCTGCGCAGCCCAAGAAAGGAACGCGGAAAAGCAATCGTCAGGCCCGCGAGAGCAGTGTCTCATCTTCTGCTGTTGAGGGCTCTGCTCGCGCGACTAGGAGTCAGTCCGTCAGTTCTTTACCCGCATCAGAGGATCGACCCACCAGTAGGCGCCGCGTCAAGAATGAGCCTTCGGTCCTCGGAGACGGGCTTCACGAAATTGAAGATTCGGACCGACTTTCTGTCACTGGTAGCACGAAACGCACTCGCCGCGGTACTCTCACCCAGCCTCCGGCGCCGCCGAAACGGAAGCGACAACAATCTCGCGATGAGGAAGAGGACGCAACTCCAGAGCCCGCACCTCGCAAAGCCACGATCACGGCCACTCGAAACTTCAGCAAGATGTCTTCGACCATTATGAACGACATCAGCAGCCACAAACATGGCTCTCGCTTTTCGGTTCCTGTGCGTGACAAGCACGCTGTTGGCTATAGCGAGATTATTAAGAAGCCCCGCGATCTCAAGTCCATTCGCGCCGCTATCACAGCCGGTACCCGTGCTATCACCGCCGCGACCACAAGTCACGTAGAAGATTCGCCTACTGGAACACCAGCGAGGGCTGCAGATAGCAGCAGCACAACGGTGGAGCTTGAGCGTTCGGCCGACCACATGCCGCCAAAGGCCATCGTCAACGGTTCCCAGTTGGAGCGAGAAGTCATGCACATGCTTGCCAACGCAGTCATGTTCAACCCCGGCGAGGACGGCATGG
The DNA here is from genome assembly GCA_022813125.1 of Septoriella neoarundinis. NCBI lineage: Eukaryota > Fungi > Ascomycota > Dothideomycetes > Pleosporales > Phaeosphaeriaceae > Septoriella > Septoriella neoarundinis. The sequence continues at coordinate 147,881 of JAKLND010000018.1, read as the reverse complement.
TTGCGGACACCCGAGAGATGTTCGATGATGTCGAGGCTCGCATCCGAGACTGGAGGGGCGCGGAGAGAGACTTGGCGGTGAATCATGCCGATGAAGGGGAGGATGAGGCCAAAAAGAAGAGAAGAAAGATTTGATTATCTCTTCGATGACGAGTGCGGGTTTTATTACGGGCCTGAGTGCAACGAGTTCAACAGCAGCTATAGAAGTTGATACATGAACAGACATGCAACATTTGATTATCACTTCTGCCTGGCTTGCATTGACTCCTTACCTCTTATATTTCAACCGTAACAGCGCTGACATACCATCATGTTTGATAAACTTATTAATCACTTCGTCATCGTTAATTTTCAACAATCACCTCTGCTGCATATGTATTCCTCCGGGGGCCCGGAAAAACGTATGGCCGTGTTCTTACTTCACAAGCGCTAACGAACGTCGGGCAGCGAGCGTGAGGTCATTCTTTGGCCAGTGCACGTGAATTGGCAGTGTCCGACCGCAGGGTTTCTCCGCATCGAGCACTCCTTCACCACTACCTCTTTCATGTAACGATTCGTTCCAGGCATCATCACTGGAATCGCCGTTGGGTATGATAGTTCCAATCTTATCCTGGTATTGGCACGCTCGCAAGAGTTTACGAGCCTGTTTGGGAGCTCTTGAGGCTTCATCGGCGTGAAGCTGGCCAGCAATCTCGCAAGCATGTTCTTCCATTCCACCCCACCGCTTTCAAGTCTAGATGACCCCTAGCACGCCGACGCATCCGCGCTCAAAAGACTTCGAGTCGCCGCTCCTCACCCAATGTCATTGCAATCTCTCCACCTCTCCGCATTGCTCATTTCACCCCGTACCTCCACGTCTTTTTACTCTCCATAGTCTCTTGAGCCTGTCACCAGCATTTCTTGGCGTTGATCGTGTTAGGAGGCACCGTTCAGACTTGTGGCAAACCACAACATGGCAGACCTGGCCGCGCGTGCCCAGAACAACCACGAAACCACGAATAGTGACGTTGAGGAATATGGCGTGCCTTCAAGAGTGCCCACTGGCGATGAGCTGGAGCCGGACAACATCAAAACAGAAACCATGCTTAACGCCAAGTCCGCCACCGAGAAAGAACGGAGTATGACCCTTCTGCAAGGCATCAAGCTTTACCCGAAAGCTATCGGTTGGTCTGTTCTGATCTCTACCCTGATTGTCATGGAGGGTTTCGATATCGCCCTCATCAACAATCTGTACGGCTTTCAGGCCTTCAACGAAAAGTTCGGCGTCCAGCAGCCAGACGGCTCGTGGCAGATTCCTGCCGCATGGCAAGCGGGTCTTTCCAACGGTGCCAATGTGGGCGAAATCATCGGTCTTTTCATGAACGGTATCATCTCTGAGCGTCTCGGATACAAGTATACGGTTCTTGCCTGCTTGGTCTTGATCACGGGCTTCACAGCAATCTTCTTCACGGCGCAAAATGTCCAAACATTGTTGGTGGCCGAGATCCTGTGTGGCATCCCTTGGGGTGTGTTCCAGACTCTCACTGTCACTTATGCTTCGGAGGTGTAAGACGCCCGTTCACTAAGCAACGCATAAACAGGTATGCTAATCATCTGACAGGTGCCCTGTCGCACTCCGTGGCTACCTCACCACATACGTCAACTTCTGTTGGGGCCTGGGTCAGCTCATCGCGATCGGCGTGATCAGAGCAATGTTAGACCGCCACGACCACTGGGCCTACCGAATCCCTTTCGCTCTTCAGTGGATGTGGCCCCTGCCTCTGGGTCTCGGCATTGCGTTCGCTCCTGAATCTCCTTGGTGGCTTGTCCGCAAGGGTCGCATCGCCGATGCAAAGAAGTCACTCCTCCGCCTGACGAGCCTGAATCGCGAGACCGATTTCGACGCAGACGAGACTATCTCTATGATGGTACACACGACGACGCTCGAGAAGAAGATCACAAGTGGTGCTTCCTACCTCGACTGTTTCAAAGGCATCGACCTCCGGAGGACCGAGATCGTCTGTATGACATGGGCAATCCAAAATCTCAGCGGCAACAGTTTCAGCAATTACTCCACATACTTCCTTCAGCAGGCCGGTCTTGACGAGAAATCGTCCTACTCTTTCGCCATGGGTCAGTACGCCATCAACATGGTTGGCGTTTTCGGCGCTTGGTTCCTAATGACATTCGGGCTTGGCCGCCGCTCTCTATACGTCTATGGCCTCTGCGGCCTATGCATCATGCTCTTCATCATGGGCTTCCTCGGTTTGACGCCCGACTCACAGCGCGACTCATCTGCTATCGCGACTGGCAGTATGATGATCGTCTGGGCTCTCGTCTACCAGCTCACGGTTGGCACAGTCTGTTACAGTCTCGTAGCCGAGATGTCTACCCGACGCCTACAGATCAAGACCGTCGTTTTGGGTAGAAACGCTTATAACGTCGTCGCTATCATCAATAGCGTCCTCACGCCGTACATGCTCAATCCCGGCGCGTGGAACTGGGGCAACTACGCTGGCTTCTTCTGGGCTGGCATCTGCTTCTGCTGCATCATCTACGCCTACTTCCGCCTGCCTGAGCCCGCTGGCCGCACGTTCGCAGAGATGGACTTGCTGTTCGAGCGAGGTATCAGTGCGAGGAAGTTTGCGTCGACTGAGGTCGATGTGTTCACAGAGAGCGTAAATGGGAGCAGAACTTCGGTTGACAGGAAGCATGGAGTCACGACACAGGCTAAGACTTTCGATGGCAAATGAGGCTAAGGGTTTGCTTTCAGCGACTATTGATAAGCGTTTGAGCGATGATTTACCAAATGACGGAAACAGTACATAATACGAATTGCATATACATCGAAAGCGCAGGAATCGACCATTTACTCACTACAGCCACAATCTTCGATTGAGGCGTGCCACGCAGGCATAAGAGCAAGAATCAGGTCATTAGTCGGTCCACCAACATTTCGCTCTCGCAGTTGCAACCCTGTCACATGCTAGACTTCTCGTCTCTCAATCGAAGCCGAGGCTGGTCGGCCTTGCACAGAGAAAAGAGGTATGGTTGCAATTGGGGTGTGTTGTTCAAGTTTGACCGCCACACAGAGCCAAGTTCTGCTGGACGTCGGCGAATGGCCGCAGTTCCGTCGCAATGCCAGATGATTCTACGCATCTTGGCCGTATGTTCTGGAAGGTATTGGAGACTATCGATATCTCGCCTTCGAGCAGCCCCGGACAACGAAAACGTTGAAGGCAATCACGTCCTACTTTCGAATGGCCCCTTGGCCATGCGCATCGACCGTAGCCCAGCCCGCGAGGCGTCGGCTGCATTGCACCTGCAGGAGACGAGTGTGGGGGAGGCGGCGGATGACTGACGACCTCAGCCACCACCACCACAACACTTCTACGAACGCGCAAGGACTTGCTCGACTCTCTGCTCTGCGCAAGGAGCGAGGCCCACGCGCACCGGACACGAAAGACGCCTGGTGCTCTCACCTAGAATTCGCACCTCGTCTTTTGACCGGGACATCCAGGCCGGATTTGCTAGTGTTCAGTTCCACGACATGGAAACCAGCGCATTCCAACCACCACCGCTACTTCTTTAAGTTGCTGAATTACTGCAACGTAAGGCTCAGCATACTGACCTGGACCGCTTTTGATTTCAGCTTTCCGTCTGGGACCGATTACCTGCCGAACTTCCTGTCGTCAGAGTTGGGTATCAATTCAGCCCTTGACACAACTCTGACAGGACGCGGGTTATCCTACTCCTTCTGTGCTCTAGTCGAAACAAGACGATAGATCCACCACACCACCAGGTTATAGTGCTGTCGGGGAACATCTTTCCGCTGCCAGTCCATGCCGGTCGAAGCCTTTCGAGTTAGGTCTGGTCCGCAGTGACACGCTCAGATGGCCACATGCTCACCTTTCAGGTCGCAAGGTCCCCTACTGTACTCCAGAACCTTGCTGGGGAGCTCAACCGGATCAAGACACCACGTCTTCCAATCGCTTGCTTTTGCCGCATTGCCCTTTTCGAGGCGATCCCTCGACGACACCGAACTCGTGTAGCGATGCCATTAGAGCAAGCTGTGCGCCTCATTCGGGTCTTCGCCATATCATCGGCATCTGTGTAGGTCTTCCGCCGAGGTTCCATCTGGATATCACAACGCACAGGGCTCAGCGAAGACCATCGCACGAGCTTTCGACACGTGGATCAATGCGATCAGTACTCTGAACATGATCGAATACGTTTCACCGAACCTCCCTCAACGCGACAGCGATGAAAGCGCATGTTGTCGATCCATCTGTCAATGCTCAAGTTGATCGACTATTCGATCTTTCACCTCATCGACACATCGGTCAGATACATCGCCCTGTAAGTCTAGACGTGTTGTACCTGGCACGAAAGACGAAGGCATCAACTGTAGCACCTGCTGCAATCACACAAGCATAGGAAGTAGCACCTCTGCAGAAACTTCACATGTTGGCTCATGTTCCCAGCGTCGCCTTTTTGCCACATGCACCTAGGCCTATCGATCCTGTTCGCCTTCGCAGCTGCGAGGTGCACAACGCTACGGGGCCAGGTCCCCGTGTGTCTCCCGGGGGTCGTCTTCATATCAGTACGTCTTCGAGACTGCGCTTGTATCAATATCTGAATCGGCGATCTGGAACGGCACAAGGCAACCATGACAATCAGCGTCTACCTGAATTGCCGAGCAATTTTGCCTTACTCTGACATATGTGGAGCGTTTGCGGAATCTCGCTGGTCCTGGATGCATCTCGCAGCTGAGTCGCAGACCAAAATTTAAAGCCCCGTCACGCTCGCTGATCTTCGCTCTCTTCATCCGCACACTCAAGATCCTTAAGACTGTCCTGCTAGATCTCATTTCCTTACACATCTACATCGTTGAGCAACATGAGGATCCTCTTCCTTTGCACGGCGCACAACTCGCTTTCTCAACGCCTCTACCTTGCTCTTTCGAGGTCTCACGAAGTTTCAATCGAGTATGCGCTATCTGACAACATCATGCTGGAGGCGGTGGCGCTCGCCAAACCTGACCTTGTCCTTTGTCCCTTCCTTACCACCTTGGTACCAAAGGAGATCTATGAGAATTTTATGACTCTCATCGTCCACCCGGGTGCACCAGGAGATGCAGGCCCAAGCTCGATAGAATGGCTACTCTTAGGAGACGACGGTTCAATTCAAGACCCCGCTGTTCTACTGCGGCGTTTCGAAGAAGGGACTCTCTCCAGTGGCCGGTCGCACTGGGGGGTTACGGTCTTACAAGCCATTGAAGAGTTTGATGCGGGACCGATTTGGGCCTTCGAGCAGTTCACAGTGAACATCAACGACCATAATCTGACCAAGTCCTCTCTCTATCGAGGGGCCATCACTCAAGCCGCTATTGCGGCAACACTCGCGGCAATACAGCGTATTGAGGAAACCTCATCGCCATTCAAACAAGGTAAAAGGCTTCTTGGGCCTTACAGTCCCGGTCTGAAGGCCAAGCCTGAGTACGGACAGCTGTCTGTGTCCGACCGCATGCCGTTCCAAGGCGGTGCTACCCACGTCAGGCCTCTTCTACGAGCTTCCTTTGCCAGCTTCGACACTACTCGACATACCGCTCAGCAGATCTCGCGTCGCATCAGATGTGCGGACTCGCAGCCAGGCACCTTGAGTAAGATTTTCGGCGCCAGCTTGTACCTTTACGGTGGCCTGATCGACGACACATTGGGAGATGTAAGGTCAATCACTCTGAACAAGACTTCTACCAAGCTCTTGGCTATCCGCGATGGTGCTGTGTGCATATCTGCGGCTGATAGCAAGGGCGTCTGGATTTCTCACATCCGTCGGCCCAAGATCAAGAATGACAAGTCGCTTTGGCCTAAGATCCCAGCTGTTTCAGGGCTCATCGAGATGGGGATACTCAGCTCTGGCATTGTTGATGAGCTCACCGTCGCATGTCCCGACAACTTTGTCCCGGCCCTGGGAAGGACCTACCAAGAAGTTTGGGTGCGATTTGCCGCTGACGAATACCACAACAAGACCGCCTGCCTCCACTTCGAATTCTACAATGGAGCCATGAGTACGAGCCAATGCTCCAAACTCATTGAAGCCATGGACTACATCTTGGACCAGGCCGCTGTTGATGACAGTATTCGTGCGGTCGTCCTGATGGGTGGCTCCTATTTCAGCAACGGCATTGCCCTGAATGTCATCGAAGCTGCCGTAGACCCAGCCCAAGAGTCCTGGCTCAACATCAATCGCATTGACGATGTAGTGCAGTACCTCTTGCATGAGTTTCCGTCTCGCAACATCCTCACCGTCGCGGCCATGAGAGGCAATGCTGCTGCGGGTGGGGTGGCGTTGGCAACAGCTTGCGATTTTGTCATCGCAGGAGCGGAAGTCGTCCTCAATCCTGCTTATCGCGCTGTGGGTCTGTTTGGATCGGAGTATCATACAATTTCCTACCATGGCCGATGTGGTGAAGCAGCTGCGAGGAAGATCTTGAACGCGATGCTGCCCATGAGTCCCTTGCAAGCCCGCCAGTTGGGTTTGATCGATTTCATTTTCCCTGGGACCGGAAGTGAGCTTGACGAACACATCATGAGCCATATCACCATACTGCTCAAAGACGGGATCGTACGACAAGGAAATTGGAAACGCAACGTCGATCTTTCCCCGTCGGCACTCGCGGCCGCACGCGCGAACGAGCTCGCCGAGATGAGCAAGGACTTCTGGTCGCCACGCTCTGTTCGTTACCACACGAGGCGCTTCGATTTTGTCCGCAAGACCAAGGTCGCAAGAACGCCGCTGCGATTCGCGATTCACCGTCGCCCAATAACAGGCTCGGACGATGAAGAGACGTCGGAATTCGACAACGTGGACACCTACAGACTCCGCGCAGAGGAAAACCTCGCGGCCAGTCTTCGCGCTTCCATAATGGCTGAGATCAAAGGCTCGATGGCGAGCGGGCATCTTAACGGCGATCCCCGCGCGAGCAAGAAGGTGCTGGAATTCCACGTTCCGGCAGAATTCCCTCTGACTCCTCCACCGATCGAGGACAGGCCTTGCCTCTTCTCATGTCACTATGAGCCCAGTGATCCGATGCTCACGCCTCCCGAGTCACCAATGCCTCTGTACTTGCCGGACACGGACAGAAGCAAACGTCAGGCTATTACACGATGATGCCAGCTTGCTTTTTGAGAGGTTGTTTCGCAATTACGTCGGGATTCGGAATACTGGAAGCGTCATGATGAGGTTGGCATTATGGGGGCGTTGACAGAGGAATTGGTTGTCTTTCTACCATTTTCGTATGCATTTTGTGAATCTCGCAGTAGAATATCAGTGCAATCTTCCAATATCAGTTCTTCCAATCATCTCAGCAAGTGCGTATCATACAATTCAAGCTCATAGCCGTGAATTTTGATCATGAATATTCGCCCTGTCGGAGTGAGGGCTGGAATCGGAGGTATAATCACAGACTGTTGTTGAAAGCCTTCCCTCTACCAGCGCTCGTTCTGAGCGGAGACCTACGCGCTCGATAGTCCCATGGTCGGAATCATATGAAATTTCTCCCAACGTCTCTCAGACGGTCTCTGCTCGTGAAAGCTCGCCAACCTGTGATGGCTGATTGGCGCGCATTGGGGCCTTCACTCGCATGTGACAATACTATTCACTCAGTCTGCCGCATCTGAAACACACTGTCCAGCCCCGTGTTTCAGAGCAGGTGTCCTATTGTCGTATTGTAGATTCCAATAGTATTGTGGGAGGGCCATATAGTCCCTACAGATTTCCTCAATCTTCTTGTCGTTACCTACCACCATCGCCTCTCCAAACCAACTCCAGGCCTACGCAAATACCATCACCTCTACAAACATCGATCGCAATTGCAATGGGCAAGAAGAAGTCCCGCAAGATCTCCAAGAAGTACTCAGTCAAGATTAAGACGAAGAGGGGTGATGCCAGCCATATCATTCGCCTCTACAACGAGAGAGACATCGAGGCTCTCGACTCGATGGGCGCCTGGCTTGTTGCGGTACCTGACCGCATGTTCAAAGGCGCCAATGCTTGCAAGCCGCGAGCATTTCAAGACAAGCGGCCGTGGCAGAAGACGATGCCGAAGAAGGCGAGCTCTCTGCGGAAGTGCAGGTCGAGTGAGGAGGCAGTGGAGGATAGCAGCACGGTCAAGGTCTACGCATGATGATCGTCAGACCTCGATGTTCGGGGTCCCTACTTTTGAAACCATGGCAAAAGGTGCGTATGTATCTATCACGAGAAGTAGGTTGTGCTTCCACTATCATTGAGATCTCCTTACTAATTAATTCATAGGATGTCTGGCGATGGCTTGCGATGTGTCCCAATGGCACAGGGAGAGTGCTTGTTACCATATCCAAGGGTAGCAGTACAAGTGGTTTTCAAGACCGACGGAGTCTGCATTCAAAAGACGTCGTTACGAGCGTCGTCGTTGAAGCCGAGCGGAAATGCCAAGTCTCCCCAGGGACCACCTGTTGGGTCCATAGATCTACAACCGCGACCTTCAACTTCAGCCTGACACAATTGCGAGCCTTTACGGATATACTACTGGCACACTCCGACTACGAGATCATTCAGAGAGACATTCGAAACCATGGACCCTTTCAGCGCCGACGGCGAGCTCGTCAACATCCACACGGCCTTCATCCAGGGTCAATACCAGCTGGTCCTCTCCGACTTCGACCCGAGCTCCTTCTCAGAAAGCAACCGCCTCCCGGTCAAGGTCCTGCAATGTCGCGCACAATGTGAACTCGGCCAAGCCTCCGAGGTTCTCTCCGCAATCTCCACCGCCGACGCATCTGGCAGCCCCGACCTCGCCGCAGTCAGGACATATGCATCGTCTCTCGGCAAAGGCGCGCAGGACGAGAAGGTGGTCGCTGAAGCGGAGAAGCTCAGCGAAGAGCAAGGAGACAATCTGACGGTCCAGCTGCTTTGCGGTACCGTTTTGGCGAGGGCTGGGAAGCAGGAGCAGGCGTTACAGTTGCTGGCGAAGCACCAGGGCAGCCTCGATGCTGTCGCATTGATCGTGCAGATTCACCTGAGCCAAAACAGGACGGATCTTGCGGTTAAGGAGGCCAAGGGTGCGAGGAGCTTTGCGCAGGATGCGCTGTTGGTGAACTTGGCGGAGAGCTGGATCGGAATCCGACAGGTATGATTACCTGCCAAATCGGCATGGATTGAAAGACGACAAGCTAACACATGATGCTTCAGGGCGGTGAGAACTACCAGAAATCCTTCTACGTTTTCGAAGAGCTCGCACAAGCACCTTCTTCAGCAGCTGCCACCTCGCTCATCGCTCAGGCCGTCTCCGAGCTCCACATGGGTCGCATCGAGGAAGCTGAGACCGCCCTTAACCAGGCCCTGACTCTCGAGCCGAACAACAGCACTGCGATTGCCAACAAGTTTGTTTTGGAGACAATCGCCGGCAAGGATGCCAGTGAGACACGCGCGAAGCTGCAGAGCGTGGACAAGGAGAACGAGATTCTTACGGATCTCACGGCTAAGAGGGAGGCTTTCCAAGCGGCCATGGCCAAATACAACCCCAAGTTTGAGCCTTGAGCAGCTTGAGTTGCAAGTTGGAAGAGTATCATTAAGCGAGAAGGCGTTCAAGGAGTCATATAAGGATACTGCAAGGAAAAGCGTAGGGAGGAGCATTGCCATGAGCCGGCGGGTTTTGTGCCGCGCCCAGCAGGAACGTAGTCATGATCATTTCGAAGTCGTTAAGGAGGGATGTCTCCCACAGGATCAGAATCTAAGCTTCGGCCCCAGGAAGACGATGAGGAACAAGAAGACCCATAGTGCGAAAATGCACCCATACAGCTTCACCCGTCCCCACCAGCCCTGCCCTTCACTCATGCGTCTCAACGTGCCCATCCTCCTACTCGCCGCCTCCATTCCCACGCTGCTCTTCTCCAAACTCCCCTCAGCCCGCTTCATGATCTCCTTCTCCTGCTCTAAGCTCGAGCCGAAGTTCACCGTGCTCTCTTTCAGCGCTCTCGCAAGCCCCAATAACCCATTCGTCAAAGCGTCCTGCTCGGAGCGATTGTGCGACATGAGCGCCTCCGTAGTCTCGAGATCCGGATGCTGCTTGCGGCCCGCGAACAGATTCTCCCTCGCCGTAGTCGAAGCCGCACTCCTATTATCCGCCGCAGACAGCGGTTTCCGCGCGCGCATCTCTTGCTGACTCGGCAGCTCCGGCGGCGCGGTCTCGGCCTGGCTCCCAGCATCCAAACCCCCATCCGCATCCGACCTCGCGGGCGCGTACGAAGGCTTCGTGGCTACATCCTCCTCCTCATCGTCCTCCTCGCTCTCGCTGTCCAGTTCCTTCAGCTCGTTGAGCTCCTGCAGCCGGGCATTGAGCTTCTTGAGCAGCTCACGCTTGCGCTGCAGGTCGGCTTGGATCTGCTGTTTCTGGGCGATTTGCGCGCGGGTCGAGGCGCTTTGCTTTTCGAGCGTGAGGAGGAGGTTGCGGGCGTGCTCGATGTTGACGCCGACGCGGTTGCGCTCGTACTGCGAGTAGCGGAGCTTGGGGTCTGCGTCGGCGGAGAGGAGGTTGTGGTCGAGGCGTTGGAGGAGGCGGTTGAGGGTGAGGGTTTGCGAGGGTTCCATGGTGGGAAGCTTAGTTTAGCATCCGTTTTCTGTTCTAAGAGATGCTTAGATCGGATGTGTGTCTGCTTATAAGGTATTGCGATTATGCATCTCGCATTGGTACATTCACTTGAGAGGTGGCATCACAGGCGCTAGCGGCTCACGCCACGTGGGCGGGCCGGTCGATCGGTTCGTGCACGGTCAAGGTCATTCAAATGAAGTGTATTCTTTAAAGGACCGAGTGCTCGATTCTTCAGATCGTCTCAATGTTCATGGTTTCATTATTCAATTTCCATACTGTTCACTAGTCGAAAGGCAGACGTCTCAATCCGCCGTCTTCGCCATGCTTCTTCGCCTCCTGCCTGGCACCAATCGCAGAAGGTACCTTGATGCCACAGCAATCGCCCCAGCTATTTGCGCTATGCTTATGTTTCATACCATCCACCGTGACTTCCACTTCACCCACATCCTCGTCGCCCACCCTAGCCTCAGCATCCTGGCTCATATCAGGCGCCGCAGGAAGCAAGCTGCCGAACAGGAAGTGCTGAGCAACTGGTAGCTTCGCAAGCACCTCCGCCAGGAACATCCTCCTCATGCCAGCTTCAACCTTGCCCCAGTTCTTCGCAGCGCTGATGTCGTCCAGCATGGGGCTGTGCCAACGGAGTCCCTGCACAGTCTTAGTCGCATTGACCCATTGGATCTGATCCAGGTAAAGGTAGTCTTTCGCGCATTCCTCCACGATCATTTGGTTGTGGATACTGAGCGGGCGGATGTGCTTGTGGTCCACGAGCTGGCTCGCGCCGAAAAGGAAAGGTAGGAACTGGTAGTCGTCCAAGCCCCAGACACCGTGGCTGCCCGCGGGCTCGAGGTAGTACGTGCTCTGAACATCGCGCATGACCTTCAAGTAGCGCGGGAAGACTATAAGCGCGAGAGCCGGAAAGGCGGAGTCGGGAATCAGGTTCAATTGTCGGAGGCAGAGGAGCCAGAGGACGAAGTTCAGCTCGTGGCCCGAGCCGTAGTCTATGCGCGTGCCGTTGCCGAAAGAGTTCGACAGGTATGTTGAGAGTTCTGAGACCGCCGACGCATCTTTCACACCGATCTTCTCGTGCCATGTTCCTTGCTTCTTCTCCACCTCTGACAGAAAGGTCCTGAAAATGGGGTTGCCGAACCGCGATCCGGTATCCAGGGGTGGGCATTGCTTGAGCAACTCATCTGCATCATCTAGAACGGCCAAGAGCGCAAGTATTGTAGCATCTTGCGCGGCGTCTGACTTCTTGACATCGCTTACGGTCTTTTGGCGGACTGAGTCGGAGAGCGTGAAGACGAAGCTCACGATCAAATTATGCGTGTCGGATTCAAGGAACGTCTTATGGTCCTTCTCTGAGAGAATGCGCCGTGAAGGTGTAGCGAACGCATGGTTGTCGAGACTCGGTGCAGCAGGTAGCGCAGGAGTGGGAGGCGGCGGATTTGAGGGTTTCTGTTCAACTTGTGGGCGGCGGCGCGGTGTGAGCTTAGGCAGCTGTTTGGAGAGGTCAGGAGGATTTGCTGGAATGGCGGAATCGGAAATGGGTGTGGCAGAAGGCATTTTGCGAGTGTGATTATTTGGTGTATCGTAATGTTAAGAGATTCGAGGCGGCGGCTGCTGCTTCAAAGTGGAGGGGGACGTCACTGATCCCTTGCCCACGTTTTGGCGGGGCAAACCTTGATGGGCTGCGCGGGCGTGAATTTCATGTGATGGGCTCTCCATATTGTAAAATACAAAGAGCTCTACAGTAGACGAGCTTGATCTCGACGTTTCCTTTACAGCAATTGAAAGAGCGCATGTTTTTGTAATGGTGTGATATAGTACCCTGATCCAAGTGGACTTTCTTGAAACTGCTCATTCAGATCCTAGTGTAAAAGCTCGCTAGATGATTTTTGGCGAAAACTCCTGTCCTGTGCACCACGCTGACGCTGTAAGTCAAACGATCTAAACAAGTAACACCTCAAAGCTCAAAATGACTCGCCCAATGTGCTGAAACCAGCTTGCCTTCCCAGAAGGATTCCCTTGCAGTGCGTACCACGATCGCGGCATGAGTATGCCGGACATTCTTGATGTGCACTGGATACTTGGTCAAGCCCACCGCGTTCAAGTTGTCGATCATGGCGAATTGCTCGGGGGTCAAGGCCAAGATGGGAAACGGCGAACCCTCTTTCTTGGATTCCTCACGAGCCAGCTCTTTACCTTCTGTCATGACAGTCGAGGAAGAAGACGAAGCCGGCTCAGAAAGAGGCTCCGGAGGGGGCGTTGGGAGGTATTGCTCCTTCTGCTCGCTCAGGCTCCGGTACACGCGATCTTGCATCGCCTGTGCGTTCTCGAGTAGCGGCATCCGATAGCGGTCGACTTTGAAGCCGGACTGCCCTTCTTCGTGCATGCGAACGCGCTGAGCAGATCTGTATGTTTGCACCCCTGAGTTCAGGAGGAAGAAAGTAGCGCCAATAGGAAGAAGAAGCGTGATAGCCGCGTAGAATGGAACACTGCTGGATGCCGCTGATATGCGCTCGTAAAGCGAGCGAGTAGCTTCTGGACTTTGCCGAGGGGTGACGGGGTTTGAGGGTTCCAGGATGACTTGCTTCTCGGGCTCTTGCCCTGGCTGGTAGTGCAAGTCGACGGCATCCAGATCTACGAATGGGTCGACTCTGCTGATTCCAGCAGTGTAGAACGGCACGCTTCGGTCATTGATCGTGTTCGCGTAGATCGACTTGTTCTTGAACATTCGCAGGCCCTGAAGGAAGATGCTGTTGGGCTCTGCAAGCACGCTCAAAAGCGGCTTTCCGGTATCGCGAAACGAATCTGCAAGGAACATCTGCGCGCCACTCGTGCTCAATGTCTTCGCGCCCAGCGTATTCCATATGTTTCCGCCGTACCCTATTGTAGGCGACCGGACTCCAAGATGAGGTGTGGCAAAGGTCGTGAAGTTCGTGGGCTGCAGCTTATCGAAGAGGCCATTCTTGTACAGCAGGCCAACCGCGTAGCGCGCAATCAATCCTCCCAAAGAATATCCGACGATGCTGATCCTGCCTAGTTTCGCACCCTGTTTCTCCAACTCTTCGACTTTCTGCTCTATCTCGTTCGTGATGCGCTCGGCTCCAAGCTCGATTCCATCGTAGGTGAGATACTCGGCATTGCTGTGCGGCACCAAGACGTACAGTCGGCCATCCGAATGATGTTCGAGGATTGTATCCTTGAGATGGTTGAGGTGTAATGGCTTGCCCCACAAGCCGTGGACCAGCACACAAAGATGCTCGGCCTTGGTCGCGTCGCCAGTCTCCATGGTGGACTATCGCAGAGGTGTATGAAACGCTGGAGGCAGATGCAATCGAGCGGAAGGCGGCTGTAAAATGGCCGTCATGATAGCAGGTGGGAGATTTTGTCGCAGCCTAGCGGCGGACGGAGTTAGCGATAGGGAATCTCGCAGTCCGGCCACATGACGCCATCACCGAGCCAGAAGGGAATCAAGCGCGAGGGCTGCGGTCGGCGAGCGGATCAACGCCTTCGCGAAGATCCGGTCCGGGGAAGGCATGCAAGGCACCGCATCCCGCTAGCCTGACCCTTTCACGTGCCTTTGTTTTGTGACGCCTGTATGTAGCTAATCCGTGGTCAGATCTATTGACTCGCGATTCATCGCAGAATCGTCGACCTTCCTTGGCCTTACCCAGTCTGTCGTTTGAAGCTGGCAGCTGGTCGTTTTGCTGCACCAATGCATGCAAAGACAGTTGGAACGAGGATTGCAAGTGCGCCACTCACGGCCTGAGCAGATGTCGGCAAATTCATCCTTCACATGTGAAATCGTGCTGTAACTCTCGATCAAGGTCGCGCCTGCCGTTTTCGAAAGTGAAGCCTGCGCGTCGGTTGTCACCACAACAAAAGCTCACGCTCACCCTCACGCTCACCCTCTCCTGTACACCAAAGTGCTCGCACCAAACATTCGCAATCAACATTATAACCATGGTATTCACCACCACGTCTCTCTTCAAGAGCATACCTTGCCCTGAGGGCAATGAATGCAAACTCACAAACTGCATTTTTGGGCATGAGCCCGAGCTGCAGGCAGCCGAAGGGGTGGCAACGCCTGCAGCGGTTTTGACTCCAACTACAAATCCAGAGAAGCCACTCTCAGGATCGAAGGGAGCAACCGATGGGGATCGCACACAGCCACAGGCGTCCTCAGACGGACCCGGCGAGCCGGTGACAAAGCGTCGTCGAGTCACGTACGAGACTCTTGCGGACAAGCCACTGAGCCGCGCCGAGAAGATCAAGGCGGAACTGGAAGCAGAGAGGTCTCGCAAAGGCGAATCGAAGAAGTCGTCGCTGTCGTCTTCCGAACCAGCCACTCCGGAGACAACAAAAGCGCATGCACCTACCAGCCTTTCCAGACCAGTCTCGCCGCCACCGAGAGCTGGAGCGAAGCCAATCTCGAAAGAAGCAAACACAAACGACAGCCCATTAACCCCTACTGCAGAGCAGAAGAAGGCTTTGCCTGGAAAGAAAGAATCATTGAATCCGCGAATGTTGGCGAACGCGCCTGAATCCCACGCTAAGCGTGCGATCTTCGTTCAGCATCTCCACAAAGACATGGTTCGCCTGAACAACGAGCTGAAATCAAGCACTCAGCAGATCCAAAATGTGCCACCGGGTCCATTGCACATATATGCGCTTAGTGATCAGGAGGTTATCAAGTTGGCCTTGGATGAAGAAGAGAAAGCGGCTCGCCAACAGCCTAAAGTGTACCCGAACGTCATTAAGAATCGCATCGCGGCGTATCGTAAGATGAAGGTGGAGGCTTTTCTCGACATCATCAAGGATTCGGCCTTCAAGAATGCTCCGAAACCGCAGGTCAAGAAAGAGGGGAAGTCGATCCATACCGGCCTCACCTCTGACCAGGAGGTTCAAGTTGCGCAGCAGCTTGTTATTTTCGACCAAAGCAAACTCGCTGAGTATGGGTACATCCCAGTACCCCCTACTGCTGCGGAGGCTGAGGAAGCTGCCAAGGCGGTCGAGATGAGCATGAACTACGAAGAATGCAATCGTTGCGGTAGCCGTTTCCGCGTCTTCCCAGACCGCAACGAGGAGGGCAAGCTCACGTCCAACGGACCTTGCAAGCACCACCCAAGCAAGAAAGTCTTCCCTCCGAAACAGAACACAGACCACTACACAGGCGGCAACGAACCTTTCTACCCTTGCTGCATGGAGCCAGTGGGAGCCCCAGGCTGCACCAGCTCCGAAGACCACGTTTTCAAAACCACCAACCCGGCCCGACTCGCCGCAGTCCTCCCCTTCATCACCACCCCAGACAACCCCAACCCCGCCAAAGACCGCAAGGGCAGAGTCGTCGGCGCCGTCGGCTTCGACTGCGAAATGGCCTACACCGCGCTCGGCTTCGAGCTCATCCGCCTGACGGCCGTCAGCTGGCCGGATCACGAGCCGCTGCTCGACGTGCTCGTCCGCCCGCTCGGCACGGTCATCGACCTCAACAGCCGCTTCTCCGGCGTCTGGCCCGAGCACTTCGCAGCCGCCATCCCGCACGCCTCCTGGGACCCGGCCTCGCAAGCCGAGACGCTGCCCGTCGTCGCCTCGCCCGCCGACGCCCGCGCCCTGCTGTGCTCCTACCTCACGCCCTCGACGCCGCTGGTCGGCCACGCGATCGAGAACGACCTGAGCGCCGCGCGCCTCTGCCACCCGGCCGTCGTCGACACCATCCTGCTGTTTCCGCACCCGCGCGGTCTGCCGTTCCGCAACGGCCTCAAGGCCCTCGCGAAGAAGCACCTCGAGCGCGACGTGCAGACCGGCGGCGAGCGCGGGCACGACTCGATGGAGGACGCGGTCGCGACGGGCGACCTGCTGCGGCTGAAGGTCGCGTGGACGTGGCGGGACATGAAGGCGAGGGGCGGGGTGTTCGAGGACGGGGTGTTGAAGGCGCCTGCGGCGGGGAGCGAGCCGCCGAAGGCGGCCAAGAAGAAGACTAAGAAGAAGAAGAAGCGCAAGAGGACGGGCGGCTTCGACGGGGCGGACGACAGCGACGACGACGAGGACGACGGCGACTCCAGCGAGGAGTCTTGGGAGGAGTGAAGTCCGCTCGACCACGAGGCGTCGGCGAAGGGGTGTTGGGTTGGACGTGGGCTTTGTAGAGAAAGTGAAGTTGAATACGACGTGTCAACGGACAGTGAGACCATAGCACAGGATAGCCAGGTAGGCATTGGAGGAAAAATGCAATCTCGCAACAAACACTCATTCAGTACCTAGTCTTCACGTGAGGATTAGCCTTCGCCCCGAGCCCCAAAGCAACCATACAAACTCCCATCTTCACCGCCCGCGCCCTCTGGCACGCTACAAGTCGTGCAGAACGCCGATCGAGACGCAAACCCCGGCTCCCTCCGCCCCGCGCGCTGCAAGGCCGTCAGGTAAAGGTACGCAGCAGCCTGTGCAACGAGCAGCCGCTCCATCCCTCTCTCTCCCGCCCGTTGGGACAAAGAAGCGCATCCCACGATCAGACTTTTTTCCCACACGCGCGCTGGTTTGCGCGTCCGCCGGCAGCGGCCGGAAAGCATCGTGCTCCGGCGGACTGAGACACGGCCGCGTAGGCTGAAGAGAGGAAGTCCTGCCGTCGGGTTGTCTGTTCATGCGCGGCGCTCACGAGGGCTGGACTGTCGGTGTTGAAGGCCGTGCCGAGGAGCTGCGATGGTGGTGGTGGTCACTGACCGTCAGGTGTGCAAGCGGCCTATGGGGAGCGGGTTTACACGGCGGCGGTCGCAGATCGCTCGGCCGTGGCTGCGCGGGGTGTGTGGGTGTACCTTATAGCGGAGATATTGCTATAGGCGTTTTGCCGCTTGCTTGCTTGCTCTTCGCGGGGAGAGTGCAATCGGCGGGCGTTGGCATTTCCGGGATCCGGTTGACGCCGTTGGGCTATCGTTGTTGTTATTACAGTCTGCGCAATTTCAGCAGCATACGTCACGATTGTCCGCAGGCTGCGATCTGGCGACGCGAAGGCAGGTAAGACAGCTGACAGGCCGGCATTGTCGACGGCGGCGGGTGGATTGCACCTGCATTAACCGCAGCCGGGCAGAGATGGTTTGCATACGAGGCCATGCAGCCGCTTTAGGCGCGTGGCGCTGAGTGGAGGCCTGCGAGTCGATGGATGGGTGGACGAGCGGCGCCGTTGTGGCCCGCAGCAGACGCGGTTCCTGCATCGCTCGCCGTCCCCCATGTGGACTCTCTGGGGAATGCTCCGCCGCGGTCACTTGACTGGCGGGCGCGTGGATGGTCTTTGCGGTGTGGACGGTGTAGATGGAAATGAACACTACTGTTGTGGCGATGCTGTGCACGGTTATGGGAGGGGTTGTACTGTCGAGATATGGTCAAGGCATCGCTCGAATGATTGCAGGACGGCCGCTATTCTTGGGCGAGACGAGGCTGGCGCGTTTTGCGAGGCCAAACGGCGAGTCAGGCGTGGCGGAGGGTGCGTTGCGCTCCGGTGCAGGCCACATGTCTCCCATCGCCCCACCGCGCCGGCGAGCGCGCGCGGGTGGCTCTAGAACGCCTCGGCCGGCAATCGACTGCCTGGCCGGATGCCTGGACGAGTGTTGCTTGCTATATCCAACGAGCACACTCTGCCTGCAGCCTCATCCCTCTCGTCCTCCCCAACAGAGCAACCAATCTCACCGCCGGCCGCAAACACCTGCGTGCGATCTGCATCTGCGCTTGCGACGATCGCCCGCCCTACAGCGCCGTCGTCTCCACACGCCCGCCCAGGGTCTGCCTGTCCACGCCGCCCGACCATCCTCTGCCCTCACCTGCAATCCCATTCTGCCTCAGCGACGCCTGCCGGCTGCCATTCTCCCTCCTCCGCGCCCTGCTCAACCCTCCCTCTACCTTCCTCGACCACCCCGGCCCTACGACTGCGCTTCATTCTCCCTCCGACTGCGTCTCGACTGCGTTGCTCAGTGTTGCTGGCCATCACTGCAGCCCGATCCTTCTGGACCCCGGCACATTCCTCGACCCAAACAACCCTGCTTGGTCTGCGGCCCGACTCCTCACAAAACACCGCCCACATCCCTCGTCATGCACAACAACCGCCCCGACAACCCCGACCAGGCCCTGCCTTACCGCTCCGTCGAGTCCGCAGAGCCTGCAACACCACCCACCCACGCCGTGGACATGGACATAACACACGCCCTGCCTAAACTCCGCCCGGACTCTTCACGTAGCCACACCGAACCCTCGCCCGCCGCCCTCCTGCAAACATACTTCTCCAGCCCACCCGCCAGTCGCCCGACCTCGAGCCACCGCAATCGCTCTCCCTACGCCCGCTCCCACCTTCGATCTCGCTCCAGCGGCTCCCCGCTGGCAGCACCACCTATGGCCCGAGCACACTCCCTGCCTACCGCAAACTCAGCGTACCGAGCCTTCGAACTATCGTCTGCCAGTCCTCCCTCTAGCGGCTCACTCTCTCCTTCACCCGCGCACCGCTCGCCTGCGAGAGTACGCTCGCCTTTCAAGCCAGGACAAGAAGAGGCCTACGCACCTCCTCCCCGGTCGCCCAGCTGGTACGACAACACCGCTACATCTGGTGGAGCGATTGAGATCATTCAGGAGGACAGCGAACTGGATATCACTCCCCGCCAACAGCCCGCCGCAGCGGCAAGTGCATCCTTCTCGCGCTCCGGCTCTCTGAGACGCCGGCCCGCCTCACCACTGCACAGTTTCGCCAATGCACCCACAAATGCGCAGCAGGCACCTACCTCGTTTCCCGCCAACGTGATTGACCAGAATGCCATTCTCAACATGAGCTCCGGCTCCGCATCTTCTAGCCCCAGCCTCGGTCCGCAGAAATACAACGAGGCATTCCCCTCCGGCCTAGCCCTCCACCACCACGCCAGCAACAGCTCCTTCAGCTCCATCTCTTCCACTCCCTCCTCAGTCCGCTCTCGCTCGCCTTCTATCAGCTCTCTGGACACCATCGAGGACGTGCCCGATCTCGAGTCCGAGGCCGCCGAGGAGGATTCACAGAGACTTAAGCTGATTGCGGAGAGTGACGAGGAGGACGACGGGCCGAGAAGGCGGAGTCTGGACGTGCCGAGGGGTTTTGGATTTGGTCGCGGCGGCGGCTCGGGCAGGGAGAGGAAGCGGTGGAGTGTTTGCGGCGGTGAGAGGAGGGCGGATCTCGATTTGGAGACGATTTGGGAGGATTGATCGACCTCAAACGTTACTGATGGACTTGCATGCGGCCTGCAAAACACGCCACAGTCAATCCCTCCACCCGACCTTGTCGCCACAACATGTGACCTCGACACCTCCTATGCGATGCTGGAACCATCCAGCAACACACTTCTCCAACTCAGCACACAAGATGGCCGCGGACGGCCCTTTGATTTTAATGCTTTTAACCCCCGCTCGAAGACTGCGTCTTCCGCGGGGACGTTCGTAACGATACCCACGCCCATCCACCGTAGAAGTGGAAAGTCAAGGCGTATGCATTGCTCTGATTTTTCTGGTTTCGGTTTTGCTTTTGCTTTGAGGGGGAGTTAATGGGAGGTCTGGTGTTTTTTGCTGTTTGGTTTGAACAAGGTGTTCTATTGAGGAGGCTCACAATAACAACAAGACTGGAATCGCTGCGGACAGCGTGGGGACCTGTGTTGGGGAGTCTAGTTCTGAATCGAAGAAAATCGCTATGCTTGCCTATTCGACGTCGATTATGCCCTTTCCTTCTCTCTCCGTAAGCCACTCTTATTGCCTCGCAGTTCATCACTTCGATGTCTTCGTTACCGACAGCCTCGTGACCGCCGTCTTTTCGCTAATGCCTTGACCAGCAATGGCCGGACATGCGAGTCTCTTGGCTCTCGCCGTAGGTTTTTCCATACTTGAGGTGAAGCTCGCCTTCTTCCACATCTAGGACTTCCACATATAGGCCTGCAAGCACTCCTCTCTTCTCCAAGTGCTCTGTTCGACTCATCCAGCGGCGAGGGCTTGCATGTCCTCTGTTTGCCAGGCCTTCGCGGCAGACACACGCACGGCGAGCGGTCCTGTGACCGCACGGCCGTCGCGTCCCGGATGCGACAAGCGACAAGGGCAGACGGACTCCAAGACTGATCCATCATCAGGTAATTCCCCAACCAAGCCCCTCGCGAACAGAGCACCGCGCGTCCCATTCCGAGCAACACCCCCTCCCGCCACCGCTCACACAGTCGTCAGCTTAATAGCCACCACATCCGCATGCCGATCAAACATCTCCCCGACCCACCTGTGCACCTCGCCGACCGTCAAGCCCGCCTCGCTCTCGATCCGCGACCCCGCCAACTCCGCCGCCGTCCGCCCCAACCCCTCCCCCGCGTCCCAGACCCCCGCCTCCAGCGCCACCGCCGGCGGCTGCGCCAGCAGCATGCGCTCGAGCAGCTTCGGCCCGCCGCGCGCCGCGACAGCCCGGTACGCGCGCACGTCGCCGCGCGAGACGATCAGGTGCGCGCAGAACCTGTTGCCCGCGGCCTGCGGGGCGAGGTGCCAGAAGCGGAAGTGGTAGGAGGGGAAGGTGGTCTGGACGACGGGGTTGAGGAGGGGCGGGGATTTGAGGGCCGGGCAGCGGTAGAAGGCGCGCAGGGGCGCGGGGAGGCGGCCGGCGGACTCGGTGCTCCAGGAGCGGGTGGGCGGGTGGGCGGGGGCGAGGAAGAGGGCGCGGCGGAGGGCGGGGGAGGTGGTGGTCAGGAGGGCGGAGAAGGTGCGGTTTATGCGCCGGAGGGAGAGGAGGTGGGAGAGGATGGTGGCGTTGTGGTGGGTTTTGGGCGAGCGGGGGTCTTCTGTTTCGAGGGGGAGGCGGAGCTGGTCGAGGAGCGGGAGGAGGATGAGTTCGAGGAGTTCGGGGGTGGCGAGGACGCGGGTGGAGGCGGGGAGGGAGGGATCCATGGTTGGTTGGTGAGGTTGTGAGATGCCTTCGATCGTGCTTGCGGATCCCGTAGTTTGAATGTGCAGATATTGGGTGTAGAGAAACGTTGCTTTAGACCATGTCGCTTGCTGATGAATCCAGTTGGACAGTATTCGCTGGCAAGCTGAACCGGGAGTGCGCCCAGAACTATTGGTCTATGTCCTGGGTGAGCACCAGACTGAACCTTCTTCGGCTTCCGAGAGGTTTCCACTTAGTTTTCGTTCGACATGCCCGGCAATCTGGAAGTGAGAACAACAATGAGGGTGGCGTAATTCCGAAGTTTGGGGTTCTCAGGGTTAGGGTTAGGGCATCTTCCATGTTATGCCTTCACGAACCAGGTCAATGAGCGTGAGTTTATTGACAAGCGGAAGTGTAGCATGCTAAAAATGTATCATGGGCCAGTTGGGACGTGGTCAGATCGATATCCAGGCTTCGTACGCTTTCTTCAATAGTGCCTGTTGAAGGCACTTTTGAAGAGACGGGCTTCGAGCACTATCTATCCCCGTCTTGGTCCCCAGCCTGTAAACCTGCTATCTGCGGGAAGGCGCACGAATTTTTGCCACTTACAGGGCTTGCTTAATTGTGGCAGCTACAAGTCGCTCTTGATGAAGTATAGGCCAGCCTTCCGATAGCCGAGAACAAAGGATGCGGCTGTTGGAGGCTATCTCATTCACCGATGCGCCAGCGTCACAGCCTCGGCCGAATCGGGGGGTCAATGCGTATCAGCTCTCGCGCGCGTGAGTTCATACCTCACTCGACCGCGAGCACGTGCTGCTACGACTCACTCCCTCTCCACCTTGCTCCCCTCTGGAGATAGACGAGGGTGAGCTAAGCTGTTCTGCAAAATCTACGATCCATCGTCTTTGCTCCCCGGCGACATCAGATTAGAAACGCCATCATGTCGACCAAAGGCTTCGTCCCGTTCCTGGTTGCGATGATGCTGTTGACCGGCGTCTGCAACACTTTGCTCACAAAGTACCAGGTACGCAAGCACCCGAGACATGTGAGGCGTCAATAGCCATTGACATACCAGTGCAGGACATGCAATGTGTTGCCGACTGCGACACCTCCAGACCCAAGAACTTCGAGCAACCCGTCCTACAGACCCTCCAGATGTTCATCGGTGAAAGCGGCTGCTGGCTAGTGGTACTTGGAACATACCTGGTCAAGCGTTTAACAGGGAAGGGTGGAGACAGCATAGAAGAGACGGAATACACACCAGTCGCGCGTAGAGATAGCAGCGATCTGGAGGAGGATGCGGGCTCCGATCTGGATGACGAGGTAGCCCACGGCGAGCTTTCAGCTTCCCAGACGCTTGTCGACCCTACGAACCTGCCGTCGAAGCCATTCGCCGATGCCCAAGAGGACAACATCGAGCGTATGCCCTTGGATGGGTGGCGTGTGACTCTGCTCGCTCTCCCAGCCATCTGCGATATCCTTGGCACAACCCTCATGAACGCCGGCCTGCTTTTCGTTGCGGCCAGCATCTACCAAATGACCCGTGGCGCGCTTGTCCTCTTCGTCGGCCTTTTCTCTGTCATATTCCTGCGTCGCCATCTTGGAGCCTCGAAATGGGCCTCCCTCTTCATCGTCGTCGCTGGTGTCGCCCTTGTCGGCCTTGCTGGCGCCCTCGAGAAGGCTCCTCCCACCCTCCCTGGCGACACCAACCCGGAACCTGACAGGCATGGAAACCTGATCCGCAACTACGCGCGCGCCGCCGCCGGCGCTCTTGAGGTGCACACGCCCGCCGAAACCATCCTCGGCGTGATCATGATCGCCGGCGCGCAGATCTTCACCGCATCGCAGTTCGTGCTCGAAGAATCGATCATGGAACGCTACAGTATGGACCCGATCCAAGTCGTCGGCTGGGAAGGCGTCTTCGGCTTCCTGGTGACGCTCGTGGGGACTGGCGTCCTGCACGCCGCCATCGGCCGCACGCCGCGCGGTAAGGGCGGCTACTTCGACGCGCGCGAGGGCTTCCACGAGATGTTCACCAACCGCACCATCGCCGTGACATCCGTGCTGATCATGATCTCCATCGGGTAAGACCTCCCCCTCTCTTTCCCGTTCCCCCATCGCCTCGACTTGATTTAGCTAACGCACTTTCTTCTCCGCAGCGGCTTCAACTTCTTCGGCCTCTCCGTGACCCGCCAAATCTCCGCCACCGCGCGCAGCACGATCGACACGTGCCGCACGCTCTTCATCTGGCTCGTCTCGCTGGGCCTGGGCTGGGAGACGTTCAAGTGGCTGCAGGTGCTGGGCTTCGCGCTGCTGGTCTGGGGCACCGCGCTGTTCAACGAGATCGTCAACCCGCCGACCGTCGAGTGGCTGAGGCGGAACTTGGCGCGGAGGCCTTGAAAGGTAGAACTGTTCGTGGGTTTCTTTCTGGTCGGTTCGGTGTGAGGCTACGTTTTTTTGGAGGCTTGCGAGCATCGCGAGGGGCGTTAGTGGAAGGAGGGATACGGGATGGGCATTGGATCATGGGCGTTCGAACGGTTGGCTGGGCCCCACATGTTCCTACATTTTATATCATACATCTACAACCCCGCCATCTTTCCAGCGTCGGCATATCCGAATTTTTACCATGGGGCTCCACGTGAGCGCGAACTGGCTGGCGATGCGCGACGTTGACTTGGAACACATCCCACTACACTGGTAACATGGCACCGCGAGAGCCAGGGAAGGGCCCGACGACGGCCGCAACACCATCCCAAAGGGCAAGCAGCAAGAAAAGAGAGGAAAATCCCAAAGCCGAGAGAGAGACAGCGTTACTCATTCTTATATACATCCGTAGACCTGACCAGCCAGACCAAGCCGATACTCCTACCTTACAGTGTAGAGCAAAAAAGCCAAAAAAAAAAAGCAACCTCTCTCAGCGCCAAAAATTAAACACTCCAAAGCAGAACGCCCCGTAATTGCCGTATCAAGGGTCGTGCAGCGCGTCATAATAAAATAGCGGTGCCCATCTATCCGGCCCGGTTGTCCGGGCCCAGTTGCGCCCAGTCGAAAAGCAAGCAGAACAAACTCCGAGCGGAAGAATCGAAGCAAAGCGGCTGTGCGACTCGAGGCTCGAGGCCGCGAAGCGGTGAGCTCGAGCGCCCCGGCGCGCGCCAAATCGTACATAGCGTTCATCCTGGGTTGGTCTCGAAACGTGGAAGACATCATTAAAGTCCTACTTGGGACTAGTAAAGGCGAAGGGCTTTGTTTAGCGGCCAAAAGAGCCAGCCCTGGGAGCTGGAGCGCCGACGCCGACGCCCAGGGGGTGCGAGCTGCCCATGTTGTGCATGCCCATGTGGTTGCGTTGGTGGAAGGAGCCGATTGGCTGGAAACCCCTTTGAGATTGGTTAGAATCGTGTGATTTGAGCGTGGAAGGGGGCGGTGCTTACTTGGCCAGATCGATTCCTTCATCGTCGTCATCCTGCGCGCCAGCGCCCATTCCAGGATAGCCGTGCTGTGGCTGTTGCTGGTACTGGGGCTGTTGCTGTGCAGTCTGCGGAGGCGGCGGCAACTGCTGGTAACCGGCCTGACCGCCGTTCGAGTGCATCTCATTCAACCCATTGTGGATGATAGGGCTAGGGCGAAGGGACGGGGGCGCAGCGAGAGGATGTGCGCTCGGCATGCCGTTTGCGTAGCCGTTCGCACCTTGAGCGGGCTGCTGCGATTCAGCGGCGCCAGAATCGGACGACTCGGGAAGCTTCTCTGCTTCTTTCGTGGCGGCAGCGAGCAAGCTAAGTCCCTTGGAGCCAGAGGTACTTGGCCGAGCAGCGGTCGGACTCTCAGCGCCAGCAAAGCGACCCTCGCTGGTGGGACGAGGTGGCGAGGACGAAGGGATGATTGGGCTCTGACGGCCGGTGGGCTTCTCATCGACGACTGACTTTGCGCCGCCCTCAGCTGACGTCGGCGACTTGATGTCGGCGGTGCTGGTAGCCTTGTCTTCGTCGTATTCCATGACTTTCTTCTCATCTTCGTCGCTGGCAGGTTCGATCTTGGGCTTAAGGCCCAGGAACGGCGTCTTCAGAGGGCTCATATCGTATGGCTTGAAGGGCGTGCTACCAACCAGGCCTTCCATCTTCCAGAAAGGTGCGGGCGAGGAGAATTGGATGAAGTCGCTAGGTCGGCGCAAGGTGCTTGGTGGCGCGAAGCGGGCAGTTGGACGCAGCGGGAACGGGGTGTCCATAGGTCCAACGCGTCCCTCGTCGTTCACGTAAAGCGCAGGTGGGGAACCTGCAGCGTTCGCAGCGGCTGTCAGTCCGTTGCGAGGAGTGGAACGGAGGTAATCCAGGTTGTACGCTGCCTCCTGTCCAGCAGCATCAATAGCATTCTCGTTGATGCCCAGGCCCATATTGGAGCCATCCACATCCTTGCGCCTGGAGCCACGGTCAGGAGTAAAGGCTTGGTTTGGTCGTGGGTACGGCGGAGGCAGTGGCGGCGTTGTCTCGTCATCTCTGCGCTTGACACCATTGGCACTACTCGGCGGATTGCGCACAGGATGAATCGGGCTGGAGGGAGATCCAGCTGTGCCAATCGGGATCTGCACGGCTGGACGACGGCAGCCCTTCATGCCTTGCTGAACGAACGTGTCAAATTCGGTCGGCTCGATCATCCACTTCATTCCCTTTCCAGGCTCATCAGTCCGACGAGCGATCTTGGTAAAAGCTTTGTTCAAGCTCAAGTTGTGACGGATGCTGTTCTGCCAGCCGCCAGTGTTGAAACGATAGAATGCGTAGTTCGCCATGATCCACTTGTAGATGTTGTTAAGCGTCATCTGCTGTTCCTGTGTGGAGAGAATAGCCATGCCGATTAGCTGTGCGTACGAGTGCGGTGGCTTCAAGTCTTTAGCCGTGCTGGACGAGTAATCAATACTTTCGGTTGACTCCATGGTAATACCGCGAGCGTAGTTCGCAGACGGAGAAGATTTGGAGATAGTTCCCGTTGTGGCACGAAGAGGAGTCCCTGGTGGCCCGGCAGCAGGGCCACTGTGTAGACCATTGGCACGCTGGGAGTGCGGGTGCGTGCGAGGCTGCTGTTGCTGCTGGGTGTTGTACTGAGGCGGTTGTCTGTTGGCATCCTGTAGTTGTCCGCGGTGCTGAGGGTGGGCGTGCGGCGGGCCACCATTGAGTCTCGAGTCGTCGTATCCGTCATCATCTTCTTCGGAGGACCTCTGCGCTTGTCGGATGATGGAAGCATCCCAGACGGGACCGTCGCCGTCGTCATTTGGAGTCGTGATGAAGGCCATTTGCGTTCCTGCAATCTCAATCACACTTCCGTTCCTGAGGAACGATTTGGCGCCGCGTTTCAGCAGATTGTTGTCTACACGCAATCCATTGCGGCCATTGACCACGATAAACCAGCTGCCCGAAGGTCCGTCATACGAGATGATCGCGTGAGATCTCGACACTTGACGGTCCGGTCCAAGGTCGATGTCCACGACAGTTTTATGCGAGGGCGTGCCGGCTTGCCCGCCAACGTCTTCGGCGGGCAATCTTTCGTGAGCCTCCGGTCGGCCGATATTGACTTCCACCTTCCTAATAATGAAAGCCCAATCGCGACCGGCGATCTTACCATAGCCCGGCACATTCTCCTGGCCCTCAAGGAGATCGTTCGCGAAGTCTTCGGTGGCATTGACCTGTCTGTCCGCGACCTTCAAGCTGGCGACGATCTCCAGTTCGTTGGGCAGAGCGGGCTCGGTGCCATCATCGCTGACGTCGTGAGGCTCGGTGCCTTCGGTGTCTTCCCTTTCGACGTTCCGTGTATCCTTGGTTTTGCGACGCGTGTTGCGAGCGGCAGGCGCCGGAGCATCATTGCCGCGTGTGCGCTTTCGAGAAGCGCGTGTGGGTGTTGCGATGGCCTCGGGAGTCTCTGCGTCGGAGGGCTCGTTGACTTCGGCGGCGGGGGCTCCGCGGCGCGCGCGGGTCTTGCCCTTGCGGCTTGATGGCGGCATGGCGTTGACAGTGTGGGTATGTTCGTACAGTGGAGGTGGTGTTGTTGTTGTTGGGTTTGTTTTGACTGTGGCGTTTGACGTGGGTGAGGTCGGCGACGTCAAGCCTCTCGTCTCAAACGCAAGGCGTGATCGCTACCAGCGAGCGACGAGGTCACGACCAGGAGGCCAACGGCATATAGCGGGTGAGCGTGGCTGAGGCGATATTTGTCGCAGGCAAATGAATATAGGCAGCCCGGAGACGCTAAGAGCGTGGTGACCGTTGGAGCAAATACAGTGGACGAGCAGGTGCCGCGCGGGTGGGCGAGTCAGTGCGCAGGCGGTCGCGCGTTTCGGAGCCGGCGGGCTGGTCGAGCGGCGCAGTGGCGGCGGCGGTGAGGGCGGAACGAGAGTCGCTGGCGGAGAGAGGGGTGGCGGAGGAGGTGAGGGTGGTGGTGGCGTGCGTGGGAGTGGTGACGGGCGGCGTCGATGATGAGAGGACGATGGCGAGCAAGCACAGCGGGCGGCAGGTAAACAACGCTGCTCGCGGCGACGGACAAGCAGGACGCGCCTGGCTGGCTGGCTGGCTGGCTGCTGCTGCTGTGTGGGCCGCGCTCCGGCTGGGGATTCCCGGGCGCGCTGCGTGTGCCAAGCCAGCGTCAGACTTTTCGAGAAGGACGAAAACACTGCGCAGAAACCTTCGTCTGCTGACCCGGCGCCGACCAGCGGTTCGCATGCGCGTCAGCAAGTCATTTCTGGTTAGTATCGATCGCCTGTGCCTCTGCTCTCGCCCTGCCAGCCATTCCCGCGCGAGTCTCGCCCGTAGCAGACATCAAAGCCCTCGCCGTTTGCACTCGCCGGTGCATGACGTACGTAAACATGGAGTTCTAATTGAAGATCCGCCTCTTGTCGATAAGCGATGCGATGCCATCGTGCCCGCAACGGCCAGTGCACAACGCCCCCCTTTCCCCCTGCTACTCCTCCACCGATCCTCCTACCCGCCCGTTGTTGCTCGTGCCGCGATCCACTCGAGAAGTCAACTTCGACATCACTTCATGTCATCCATCCAGCTCAGCCCCGCAAAGCCGGCTGGCCGACGCTGGCGTGGCCGGTTCACTACCCCTTGATCGATAGACGGCGAGCTGTGTCACTGCACCTCTCCGGGATGTCTCAATGGCTACCTCGGCTTCTGTGTCAATGTGATCTTCATCGTTCCATGATCATGGCAAGGCTGTTCGGCCCGTAAAGACATGCTGCTACCTCCTTGGGAGCTCAACGTGCCCGGAACGCTTCGATAATCCTGCGGGGACCTCTCGTCAGCGCTGCTTGCCTCACTCTTCTCAGCCCGAATGCCAATATCACGCTCTCCTTTCTCGTCTACTCAGACTTGCAAAAAAAAAAATGAGCGCATCATCTTCAATCAAAATGTCACCAGCAAGCCGTAGGCTTTGCATCCTAGGGATCGTACCGCTCTCAAGCTTCCTTAGACGCTCGTACGAGCGTATGATGCCCTTGATGTCTAAGGGAGGTTAGGGACCGCTCGTCCGGACGTGTGTTGATGTGTTTGCCCGTCTCTAGAAGAGTCTTCGAATCTACTCATCGACGTGGCCGTCGCCGCGTTTGCTTAAGCTCAGCACGCTCGCATGGCATTCGTCCACCACCTGGGCTTGAAAATGGCACGGGCGAAGACCATTATGTGTACTTGTTTGCTAGGCTGCCAGTTAGCATCTTGCTATAGATTGGCTCCCTGGTGCTGTTGCAGTCCAACGACCTTTCGTGAGCGATTATCTGCTAGCTGATTCAGAACGACTACTAGGAGCTATTGCGCCCACAAGGAGCTATTGCGCCCACAAAATTGACTCAGCAGCCCTTCACACCAAGGTGCGGACGTCCACCATGGCTCCGGACTGGCTCACCGGACTCATGCTGCTTCCTGTGACCTTTCACGTAGGCGCTTCCACAATCACCAAAACCCATGTCACCACCACCCAGATTACGATCCATGGTGTTGGAGTCAGCGAGGATCTCAATGCCGCTTCCTCGCTGGTCAATCGCATTGAAACAAGAGCACTCGATGCCAATTTGCCCGACTCAATCGCGCCATCTTGGATGAGAAAGGTTGTCATAGAAGGAGTTTCCGAATCAGGCTTTTTGTGGCCTCTCGGCACCCAGCGTGTCCCCCTCACAGCCGGACAGGTGACCACCTTAGGCGGGACGCAGTTCAGCTTGGATACTTTTAGTCGCACGCTCTACGCCGCCACGCCGAATCCCTATTACGTCCCTTCCTTGTCGGACGGAGAGGAGACAGCGTCGGGATCCTCCCAAGCATCGAGTGCTGGTCGATCTGCATCGGGCGCCTCTGGTCAGAGCATCTCCAGGAGTGACGTGGTGGCGTCCGCGCAGACGCTGAGTGCGACTCGATCTGTATCACACGCCTCCGGTCAAAGCATTTCCAGGAGTGACGTCTTGGAATCCTCCCAATCACTGAGTGTGGCTGGATCTCAATCGGGCAGCTCTAGTCAGGGAATGTCCAGAAGTGGCGTCTCTACCAAGTCTGTGACCTCTGAGTTGCCGTTGCCTGGATCTGGCCTTGCCCCTCTTCCTACGCCAGGCACCTTAAAAAGCTCACTTCAATTCAACCATTCTGTATTGCCGAGCCAATGGATCAACTCATCTTCACCTACACCAGAGCACATACCATCGAGCAAAGGACTGTCTTCATCTCCCCGGAACAGTAAGATATCAGAATTGCGATCTCGCACTGCAAGTGTCTCTGCTATGACCAGCTTGGGCGACGACACCTCAAAAAGTTCTCCGAACGGCACCACGAGAAAAGATAGCGTGACCAGCGTCGTGACTGACGGCACATCTAGCAGCAGTATAAATCTCCCAGAGACGCCCTCGAAAACCCATCAAAACAGCACTTGGATCTTCGCAACATCCAAAGGCTCCACCAGCGGAGGATGGATGGAAGTGTCAAACACAGATTCTGAGACTAGCAAGGGCATGACCAGACCACCAACAATGACGACTAGCACCGGCGACCATCTCAACGCCTTTATTTCTCAGAACTATTCATTTGCTGGTGAAGAGATCACCGTCATGACAGGCCAATGGCGAGAAGCCGCAAGTGGCGTTCAATGTAAGCCGCCTTGTACACTCACCCTCCCACCACTGTCGTTCAACAAGCCCGCAACACTTCAATACCCTCCGGTCACGACATCTGTTTGCAAAGAACTCAATGGCATTGTCTACACATATGCGACAACCATTTCTATTCCTTCAGCCGTCGTGACAGAGCTGGGACTGCAACCAGTTCCTGTGGGTTCCATGTCAAGCGGAGCTCCAGACAAGACAATGAAAGTAGTTCCACTCTATCCGACCGACTCGTGCAATATAGCAATGCCTTCAGGCACCGCCTGTCCGGAACCGAAGTATCCTGTCGGAGATGGTGGCATGTGTGGGCCAGATGTCATGAAAAGCTGCCCTGACATGCAATGTTGCAGTGCCAACGGCACATGGTGAGTCGAGCCCAACCCGTTCCCTCAATTCTAAACTGACGCCTTGCCAGCGGCACCGACCACACTTCCTGCGCGCTCGACAAAGGCTGCCGCAAGAGCTTCGGCTCCTGCTGGGACCTCAAGGGGCAAAGCTTCCTTCCCATCTCCGTCGTCTTTCCGCCGGCAAAAACCACATCAAGCTGCCCTTATGATCTATGGCCCGCTCCCACCGCAGGCCCCTTCATCGCCGGCTTTGCGCGCGACCATCCAAGCGGAAGGATCTGCGGCGCTTGCGGCCTTCCAGGCCCGCCTCTTGAGTGGCGCCTCGACCTGGGCTGCCACAGTCCTCTGTGCAATATTATCGTCCCTCGCGGCGGGGGCTGCTTAGGCCCGCTGTGCGATCTGAAGATATGCTTGATTGGTTGCGGAGGTGGAGGTGGAGGAGGCGGTGGTGGAAAACCGCCGAAACCACCTAAGCCGCCTGGTGGGAAGCCTCCACCTGGTGGGGATGATCCCAAAGATCCCAAAGATCCGGATGACCCTGGGGATACTGAGCACCCTGACGTGGACCCCGATGATCCCGAGGATCCAGATGCGCCCGAAGATCCGGAAGACCAAGAAGACCCAAAGCACCCTACTCCCGAGCCGTCACATAGACCGAAACCGACGTTTCTCGAAGAGTCAGATCGTCCGAAGCCCACGGGATCGGTTTCCTTCCTTTCCAATTTGCCAACTGCCTCTCAGAGCTCAGAAAGTGAATGTGAAACTCGGACTGTGACAGACATCACTGCTTTATGCAACATCTTCACGCAATTTGGGATGATGGGAAACAAATCCACCATGCCGCTGGCTCGCACGACTTGTACTAGCACGGAAAAGCATATGACTAAAGGGTGCGATGTCATAGCCACCACTACGACGAAGTATGACAGCTGCTCTGCCACAGAGACGGCCACCGAACTCACCAAATACTGCACGCAGTCTGTCTCTGGCGGGTCGACGTTCACACCGTGCACGAAGACCATCAGCTCGGTGGTCAAAGGCTGTGCAGTCCTCGCAAGCATGACGTCGATAGTCGATGAGGCATGTCAGACGATAGTTCCTATTTCACCGGAAGATCCACAGGGCGAGTTTGGCACACTGCCGCCTGATAAGCCCAAAAACGAGACCTGCCCGGCCGCAGAAGTCAGTGTGCTTGACGACCAGGGCCAGGACAAGAAGGCAGAAAACGGGACCTGCCCGCTTTTCGACGGCACCATACCTTCAATTGATGATGATCAAGGGAGCTCAGAAAAACAGAATTGCAGATCAGGGAACGGCACCATGCCTGACGAGGGTGCCGCGCAATCGTGTCCGGCGTCTAACGCGACGCTGATTCAAGGACCGGATGGTGCTGAGGACGGCGCTGTGCGCCCCGAGTCCTGCCCGCTGAACAGCACCCTGACCCAAGGCGATGAATCTCTGGGTGCCCTCGACAATGCGACTATGACCGCACCTTCATGCGGACTCTTTGGTGCGAACTTGACTGCGAATTTGAGGAGCGAACTGGAGAACCTCGGCCAAGGCGAAGAAGGCGACCTAGGGGGCTCATGCCCCATTGGCGCCAACATAACCATGCAGATTGACGACGACCAGGGCGAGAACGGGATAAGGCCCTCTCCGCGCCGTAACACCACGACAGCCGGCTCGACACGCTCGCATAGCAACACGACTACGAGCAGGCATTCGTCAACCCTTGCGCCTTCCGGAATGCCGCACTCGGGAAACCACTCGTTGTCTGTAGCGTCTTCTAGCAGGTCCTCGACGGCTTCTGGGGACCGCCGCGTCGATTGCATGCTACCTATAAGCGCCGGCCTGGGGAAGTGTACTATTGTGGTTCCCGAAGTACCGTTCAGCCGGAAAACAACACTCCCTCCTCCATCCACCACACCTCCGCCTACCACCACCAGCTCGGAATCAATGGACGATTTCATCGATCCCGCAAAGTCGCTGCTGACGCAGATCGACCTTCCGGAGCCCTCTCGGCACGGCGATGATTTCATAGACCCCGCGAAGTCGCTCAAGGACGAAGCTTCGGCAGCTCAATCAGCCAGACTGGAAAGGCGAACCGCTGCTGCTAACGTCCGGTGGTCTTGTTCTTGCGAGAACCAGAAAGAGTCTCAAGCCGTCTGGGCCACCACCATCTGCGGCACGACTGTATGTCCGAACGGTGGTATCTTCTTCGAATCGCACGCGCCAAGGCCATCCCGGTCAGGCCAAAACGCTCACGTGTCTGCCTTCACGACTGCACGACCAGAGCCCGTCCTGGCCACCTGTAACTGCCCAGTGCCCGTGAGCACCGACCTCGGGCCATGTACTCTGATCCAAGACCGGAAAAACGCAAAAGAGGGAGCAAAGGCCGATGCGTGCCGGTGCTTCAGGGCTGCCGGCGGGCAGCTGGTGTTCCCGGCTCGAGAAGTCTGCGGGCAATTAGTCTGCCCAAACCAGGCGCCTGCGACCACTCTCACGATGCCTGAGAAGTGTCCAGAGTCCGCTCGCGTAGAAGCCCGTGCCGTCGCTGGCCTTCCTGACCACTATGGGGCTAGGGCTCGAAGTTCTGGTGCAGTAGGTGACGCAGACGAATTGCCTCTTGCATCTGACACACTGTCGGTACTAGCAACACCAGGCGTGGTCCCGAGCGGTATAGCTGCTCCTACGGATGTGGCTTGGAGGTAGTGAGACGTGGACTGAGAGACTACGGTGTAAGGTAGGTGGTTCATGCAAGTGTTTGGCAGAACCTCGTGCAAATTGGAGCTCCAGACAGGCTGTATGCAAGCAGTGAGTATGCGAAGCTGTGTGCTTCAGTTCTTGATCGGCTATGAAGCCGCGGTGCCGGTTGTACAATCACTAGAATCTTCCAAGTGGAGGTCTTTTACACTAAGAAACATGATTGAGGTAAAAGGACATGTTACATGCATTTTCAATCCTCCACGTGATGCCACTCAGCTTGAGCAAACGATGTTGATCAAGCTTCACATCTATCAGAGACTAGTCTTCAGTCAGGTTTCTCTCGCCATGCCCAGAGCTGTTACTGGCGACCATTACAGAAGTCCTAAAGGCGACAGGAAGCATATCAACGCAGATTTGCGAAAAGTTGGTATTATCATCTCTTGATAGTCAGGTTGATTGCGATTCTGAGTGCAAAGCATGTCGATCCTGCTGGGTCTGCTGTCTGGACGGTTTAAATTCCTTGTAAGTAATCGTCTGCTGCCTGGTAGTTTATGTGCACTGTAGAGATTCTAGAAACTCGTGAGAGCCTTGACCCTCTGCTCCATCGCAAATCTCGTCATATTCGCATCCTTCGCCATGCTCTCGAAGGCATGAGGCATGCCGGGGTACAAGTGGAAAGTCACGTCCACACCGGCCAGCCCGAGCTTCCGCACGTACTCAATATCCTCGTCGCGAAACAGATCCAGCTGCCCCACGTCCACATACGCAGGTGGCAGACCGGCCGCTTGTTCGACCGTCATGCGTGCGGGCGCGTGGATGGCGGGCACGTCAGGGCCTGCCGCTGCATCGCCCAGCAAGGCCTGCCAGCCGGTGATGTTGTCGTTCACGCCCCACATCAGGTACGGCGCCGTGTGCGCGTCGATTGACTGGGTCCGGTCGTCCAGCATCGGGTAGATGAGGACCTGCTTGCAGATCGCCGGACCGCCTTTGGCTTTGACGTAGTGCGTGAGCGCAGCCGCCTGACCACCGCCTGCAGACTCGCCCATGACCGCGATGCGGCTGGTGTCGACGCCCAGCTCGTCCGCGTGAGCAACTAGGAACTCGAGGCCGGCGTAGCAGTCTTTCATCGGGACAGGAGCCCTCACTTCGGGTGCGAGACGGTAGTCGACGCTCAGCATGGGCACGCCCGTCTGCGCGAGGTAGACTTTAGGGAAAGCGTCGAGCGTCTCGACGGACAGCCCGATCATGCCGCCGCCGTGGATGTGCAGGATCGCGGGGCCCTTGGAGGACGCATCGGAGCCGGACTTGAAGTACCATCGAAGCAGGATCTCGTAGCCGTCCTCGGCTTTCGCTCTGAAGTCCTTCGTCTGCACGCTCGGGGTGACTGGGAAGCTGGAGGCGAGGCCATCGAAAATTGCGTTCTGCCTTTGTCGCCTTCCCGCGACGTCGCCCACCTACGTCTTGGTCAGGTATGCTTGAAACGACCGTGTGAGATATATTCTGCTTAATCATACAGGCAATGGGGCCGGGCCACCGTCAGGGAAAGCTGCCGCGAGCGCGGCGGCAACATCTGGGTCGAGCGTGAAAGGCATTGCAGGTTGCTATTACTGGTGTTCTCGAGGCACGTGATATAGACCGTAAATAGAACCTACGCTTGTCAGCTGGGGCATTCGCCTTGATCTATACACAGGTAGGCTACTCCGCGCCGAGGCAGCACGCGACCACGTGTTCTAGAGCACGCTCACGACGAGCGACGCCACACTTTACATACAATCTTCCGTACGCCCTGCGGCCGTAAAATCCGCCTAAGCAGCGCTAAGAGGGGAACGTCAACTGTATCTTGAATCCTTCCGGACGGCAGTGGGGAAAGCTTCCGGGGCGGGGTGAGTGCCGTAGCGAGAATTGGGTTTATGCAAATGGATGCTGCGAGTTATCCAACTGCTACACTACCCCACCGGCATTCCATCGTTTATGCGCCAGTCGTCATATCGCGGCAAGGAATCAGTTCGACCCGAAGTTTCCGGGGCCATTTAACCGATCAACGCTCAGAAGCGAGATCGACAAGCGACACGGGTCGGCTGCTCCACATGTGGTGTAACTCTGGGGTTGAGGATACGAGCTCCACCAGATGCCGGGCAATCAACAGGACAAGTGCTTGTGCATCTTGACAGCCAGGGGGACAAAAGGACTTTGCCCGAAGGAATAAACATTTCGAAAGAAAGCCTTGCCAAATTCGTTGCTCACGACCGTCGCCGCATTGACGTAGTTTTAGATCTTCTCAATGTTGAACGAGGGCATCGGGCTGGCAATATCGTTTAGAAAGTCTTGAATCATTTATATTTACTACTGTACAGTCATCACACCATCAATGCTCGATCCCTTTCAATCGACCTGCTTCTCGTTGCCGTTAGGCTCGTAGGCGTCCAGCTCGTTCATCTTCGCCTCCTGGGCGTCGTAGTGGTGGAAGATGCCGTAGAAGATCACACCGGTAACAGCGGCAGCGATGCAAACACCCGTGTACATCCACATGATGGCGGGGTCGCCAGTAGCGGGGACAAGAGCCTCGCTGATAGCGGAACCAATGGCGGAGGTGAAGAGGTAGAGAGATTGGACGAAGGACTTCATGCTAGGCGGGGCCTTGGTGTAGGCGTATTCGAGACCAGTCACTGCGTTGGGGTCAGTACATGTGCTTCAACGGCAAATTCTCCGTGATACTCACCAGAAATGAAGATTTCAGCCAGGCCAATGAAGACGTATGCAGGCGTCTGCACGGCGATGTGAACATGGTTGGGCAGAGAGCTGGTTCCGTCCATGCCAGCAGGGCAGTTGCCAGGCGATCCGTAGCAGGGCCCAGCGCTGTAAATGATGTGCTGCACGATCGCGGCATACATCAGACAGAGAGATGCCAGGAAGAAACCAATGGTGATACGCGCGATGGGCTTGAGCTCGATCTTCATCTTGCGCAGGATGGGGTAGACGACACGGTCCAGAATGGGAATGAACACGATGATAGAGATAGCTGCGACATTGTTAGCGATGCATGACCATCCGGTGACAGCTGTCTCTACTCACGATCGAAGTTCTGCATCAGGTCGTTCGGCATGCCATGTCCTTCCATTTGACCAGCCTGGGAAACGAAGTTGGAGGAGAACTGAGAGTAGCAAACCCAGAAGATAGGGTAGACTGTTCGACGTTGTCAGAATAAAACCTCAACACGGCATTCGGTATCTAGGACAACTCACAAGCAAACACTTTGCATGCGCGCAGAGCTCTCTTCAGCTCCTCCACAAAGTGGTCGTTCCAGGGCACGGGCTTAACCTTTCCGTTGGCCTCGCGCCAAGATGGCTTAGCAGCATTGGTGTCACGAGCCACGATCATAAGACCGATGGCCTTGAAAGCGTCGGTAATAACTGAGCCCTGAGGAGGTCTGACGATGTAGAACTTCTTCGAAAGGACCAGAACGACGACACCAATGCAGAACATGCAGAAACACATAAGGTATGCAGTCCAGAAACCCTCGTACTGCTCCATGAACGGAGTGGCAAGCAGAGACAGGCAGCCGACGTTGATACAAGCGTAGAACATCATGTAGATCCTCTGGAAAGTGATCGCAGGATCAATGATGACACGCTCGCCGGTTTTCGCAATGGTAGTGATCGCCATCTTCTTACGTGTGTACTGATCGGCAATGAGCGGTGCGATGTTGGATTTGATACCACCGGTTCCGAAACCAATAACGATGATGGCGGCGACATATCCACCAAGCGCGGCGCCATGCTCGATAGCGACCGGCAGAGAGGTTGTCCATAGGATGATCAGGCCGACCCAGTAGATACCGGCGAAAACCAAGATCGTGTTGTATTTTCCAAGGTACTGATCGGCAATGATGGCACCGAGAATAGGCGTGATGTAGCAGAAGAACTGGAAGAAGGTGTTGAGACCCGTAGCTCCGGCGTGGCCGAGGCCAAGGCCGCGAGCTCCGTCACGACCGTCAGGATGGTTGTTGATGTAGTTCTGGAACAGACCTTGGCAGCCGTAGTCTAATCAAAAGATTAGTAGGATGTCACTCTAGTGGGATGGAGATGGAGCCTACAGGTGAATCGTTCGCACAACTCGACGACCGCAATCAAGTAGGCCGAGGCAGGGAACTTGTCGCCTATCCGACGCAAAGTCTTCTTTTCGTGCTCTGACGGCTCCTCTCCATCAATGGCAGATCCAGCCTCCGTGTCTTCGAATGCGCCCTTCTCAACAACAGGCAAGGGAGCTCCAGTGGCATCTTCCGGGTGTTGCTTCTTCTCGTCCACAGAGGGGGCACGCTGCTGGATGGAGGCATGCAGCTCTGCTGCTGTGTCCTCATGGTTCTGCGCCATGTTGCACGATATGGACCTCGAAGAAAGAGGGACGTTGAACGCGAAGTGCGAGCAGTGCAAGTGAGAGAGCGATAGAGCAGCAACAAAGGGAGGAGGATGACTGGGCGGCGACCGTACTTACATTTCTACTACAGCTCCCCCGCGCTCTCGGGATTGAGCGTGGCCGCCGACGACCTGCCTCCCTCGGTAAGCGATTTGCCCTCCGCTGCCGTTATCTGTGTCCAGTGTTCGGAGACCACGCGAATATGGGCGTGTCTCCACAGACTAGAGTAGCGGCGCGAGGGTCGGCGGTGGAAACCACGAATCATGAGGCTCTGCAGACGAGATAATCTGCGAATTTTAGGTTTAAAGTGCCATGCATCTAGAAGGGCTAAGCATCACCCGATGCAACG
Organism: Septoriella neoarundinis; assembly: GCA_022813125.1. Taxonomy (NCBI): domain Eukaryota; kingdom Fungi; phylum Ascomycota; class Dothideomycetes; order Pleosporales; family Phaeosphaeriaceae; genus Septoriella; species Septoriella neoarundinis. Next base: position 109,455 of record JAKLND010000018.1, on the reverse strand, counting down.
CCGCATCGCGCCACATCCCTGGTGCGCCTGGCTAAGCTTGTCGCGCACAGCGTGACAAGGCCGCCTGCCGGCTTGGCCGGCCTTGACGAAGTCTTGGATATTGCTTGCCATTCTGGAAGACATTCGCCGCGCACACGATGGATTGCCGGCAGCGCTGCTCGACGGACCCGCTCGTATTGAGTGAAACATGGAGCCTTGTCTTGTCCGCGGATGGAGCTCGTCTAGGCGAGTGGGAGACCCTGTTCCTCGCGGAAGGGCTGCCCATTATCGGTGATGGCCGAAGGGTGCGTGCCCGAGCGCTACGGAAGACCGCCTTCCAACCACACACGCTCGAGACCGCGGCCCACCGGGTGAAACACGGTCCATTTCGCTCCGAGCCTTCGGCCTCAGAGCCAAAAATTGTCGCCTCTTGATAGAAAGGTGGTATAATCGTGTAATTTTGCGGCGTCACTTTGCCGCCGGTTCGCGCGACGCGTCTATTTCATCGCCGAAGCCGGCGAGCCGCCAAATGATTTCCAAGCGCATGGATATTGTATAGTCGCAGGCTTTCCGCATGCTTCGCAATTCATGGATTTGCGCGCAACCGAGGAGTCTAGCTTTGGCGGTCCATCGCACAAGATGAGGTGTCTGACTGTTTGTAGCGTCCACGCGACCGGAACGCCTAAGGATGAGGGCAATATCTCGCTGTTCCGTGATGTGATCGAGGCAACAAGCGTCGGTAGACGAAGCCTTGAGATGTCTTCTCCCCGCTACGGGCGGTTTCCGCGAAAGCCCCGGCCAAGTCTACAGTACGGTGCATCGCGTGAGCATTTGCACTCGCCACGAGCTTCGATGTCGCTCTAGAGTGATGGATCGGCAAGGGCACCGCAACGTTCATTGCCAGAAATACTCACTCTGACTTTCCCCTCGGCGCCGATACAGTAAGCTGCGCAGTCGTGGCGTCTACCGATGTTCATACTGGGAGAACATGATTTTTGAAAGACGGAAGAAGGCGTGGCACCCTAATGTCTGCGCTCGTCTGATGTTTTAGTAATAAGGCATCCTTGCATTCTGACCTGGCACAGCGGCACATCAGGATAGCGAGCGTGGCTGCTCGCCAGCTGTGGCGCTCTCCTCGACCGTGCTGATACGTGCGCAACTGGACCTCATGCTGCGCAAGCACAAGAAACGCCCGCTTCGGCGGGGTCTGGCTGTGGAAACTACAAGCACTGCTCGTCAACAAACACCGCCTAAAACGTTCGACTTCCTCTCTGTTGCACCCAGGCGAATTACCACGGCCCAGCATCTCCTGGTGGACTTCAAGCCACGACAGAGAAAGAGTCCGTCACGAACGCTCTCGCAAAAGCGAGTCATCTCATTGCGCATACCTCAACATGGGCGAGTCAAGGTACCGATGCCGCCGCACCTCTTCGATCAGATAGAGTCAAATTAACGCTTTTTGGATTTCAGACAGGAGCTTCTGGCTTGGCTTAACGGGCTGCTGCAGCTCAACTTGACCAAAGTCGAACAGTGCGGTACTGGGTAAGCGATGCCTTTCACCCTGCTCTGGGAGCTACCTGCTAACAAGGCCTCTCCCGCAGGTCCGCCCTCTGCCAAATCTACGACAGCATCTTTCTAGATGTTCCCATGAGCCGTGTCAAGTTCAACGCGACCAGCGAATACCAGTACCTCGAAAATTTCAAAATTCTCTCCAATGTCTTTCGCAAACATGCTGTCGACCGCCCCCTTCCGACCGAATCTCTGGTGAAGTGTAAGATGCAGGACAACCTCGAATTTCTGCAGTGGACCAAGAGGTATTGGGACCAGTACTATCCGGGCGGTGACTACGATGCCGTCGGTCGGCGAAAGGGCGCTGCGGCGGCAGCACCTCCGAGCATGGGATCTGCTAGGGCATCAACTACAACCAGCGCGGCACGCAGGCCGGCTGCGGGTGCCGCTGCACCCAGGACTGCAAGCCGTCAGGCTGGCGCTGGCGGTGCTGCTAGCGCGGCTCTGCAGGCAAAGAACACAGAGTTGATGGAGACAGTGCAAGGACTTGAGCGCGAGCGCGATTTCTACTTCAGCAAGCTGCGAGACATTGAGCTGCTCATTCAGCAAGCCATGGAAGCGGACCCGTCGCTCGAAGAGGACGAGGGCAGCTTGCTCAAGCAAATCCAGACCATCCTCTATTCGACCGAGGTAAGCCAGACCTTTGTGGTATCGTAGACGCTGACAACATTACGGTCCGCTGACAATTCCACACAGGAAGGTTTTGAGATCCCTCAGGATGCCGACGGTGAGTTTGCAGGTGAAGAGGAGACTTTCTAGTTGCATCGGTGACATGCATCTGCGCGCACACACACACACACGGGGGTACGGTTTGGGTTGGTGTGCATAGCTGAAGGAGTCGCGCGAGGTTGACGGCATTGGCATTGGCATTGGCAGGGTTGTGGGGGCAGGAGTAGAGATACCACTAGAGCCTGCGGCTCCATTTCTTTCTCCTTCGAAATGCTATACATAACGTGAAATGTAGAGCGGAATACTTTGACGAACAGCCTGTTCACATGCCATCAATAACACTTCAGGTGTCGATTGTGGCATGCTCGTTGTCCGTTGTATCAGGGGTTCTCAGAACGCACGCAAGCGCGTGGGGCCAATGGGGACGCAGCTTCGAGCACGACGTTTCGGATTCGAGGTGACAGCTTGCGGCCGGAATTCATTTCGCTATTCAAATTTAATGCGACCGAACATCACTCCTTTACCAAGTTTATTTCACTTCTGCAATCGGTACCGTCGCTCACTTCGCTGCATCTTGCTTCATTCCTTTCTTTGCCATTGGGAGCCACTCCGAAGAACTCGAGTCCGCGTGCATCTACCAAAGGTCCGCTAGGGGGATATGGCTGCCAACGGCAGTCTTCGCCAACGAAATGGCAAGGCGCCTGAGACTAACAATGGCAATGTCAAACCAAACAAGCAACATGCCGCACCCGCCAAAACCGAAGACAGCAAATCCAGCGGAAGCCTTGTGAATCTGGTCATCTGCGTTTCGGGAATTTATGCCGCTTTCTTGACTTGGGGCGTTCTTCAAGAAAGAATCACAACAACGAACTACGGCACCGAGGCGAGTCCCGAAGTCTTCAGATTCCCCGTGGTCGTGAACACCATCCAGTCATTGTTCGCGGCGATTCTGGGATGGCTCTACACTGCGAAGACCCGAACGTCACCGTCGGACAAGCCTATCTTCCCTTCAAAGAAGATCTTTTGGCCTTTGGCGCTTGTCTCTTTGACATCGTCCCTCTCCTCGCCCTTTGGATATGCCAGCTTGGCTCACGTCGACTACATTACATTTATCCTTGCCAAATCCTGCAAGCTTCTACCAGTCATGTTCCTCCATGTCACTCTGTACCGGCGCAAGTACCCCTTTTACAAGTACGCCGTGGTCGCGCTAGTGACAGCTGGCGTGGCTATCTTCACCCTGCATCAACCAGCAGGCTCAAAGAAGAAGGGCAGCCAGAGTGGTAATTCGACCTATGGATTAATGCTGCTCGGTATTAACCTCCTCTTCGATGGCCTCACGAACTCGACCCAGGATGACATCAATGCGACTTTCAAGCCCTATTCAGGCCAGCAGATGATGTGCGCTCTGAATTCCATGCAGACACTTTTCACTTCTGCCTTTCTCTTACTATCGCCATACATTGCACAGACGGGCCTTGGCTCTTACGTGGGCATGGGCAACAATGCGGGCGAGCTTTACGGCGCCATTGCCTTCTATCAAAAGCACCCTACCATTCTCTACGACGTTCTTGGTTTCGCAGTCTGTGGAGCTGTCGGCCAACTCTTCATTTGTGAGTCCCTTTCTGGACCACGTACCTTGTTGTTCGCTTGACTAACCTCTACTCCACAGTCTATACCCTGTCGATCTTCGGATCCTTGTTCCTAGTGACTGTCACTGTGACCAGGAAAATGTTGACTATGATCATCTCGGTCCTTTGGTTTGGGCACAGCCTCAGCGGAATGCAATGGGTCGGTGTTGCATGCGTCTTTGGTGGAATTGGGATTGAGGCAGAGTTGGGCAAGCGCGAGAAGGCAGCAAAGGAGAAATCTCGAAATTTCGAGGCTGAGAAGGAGAGGCGAGGTGCTTAGTGCACACAAGACAGTGCTCCGCCCAAAAATGCTCTACCGAGGTCGCCACTGTATAGATGTCGTAGCGGGGGTTCTACGGACAAGATCTGAGCCCACATCTTAAAGCACGCGTCTAATTGATCACAACGCGGTCAAGAAGGTTTCATTGGTTTTTTATTTTCTATATCTATTTTTTTTGGAATAGACGTGTTCCGAGGGCTTACAAAACCCCCCAAATACTTCTGGATATACCAAATATCATAGCGTGCTACCTTCGCCTTTTGCAGAATCAGCATTGATTTTCTACTTGGGCAACCATTGTCCTGCCAATTCTGAGATGGTGGTGATTTTACGCACAGAACCTGGCGAATATGAAATATTCTCGCGCAAGAATGTGCAAACTACTGCATGTCACCGCAGACTGTCGCACAATGCCTCTCAGCAAACGAGATAGACCAATGAAGTGAAAGACGAAGAGCAGAGCTGCAAGTCAAGCGCATAAACAGCGCGCGCTGACCGGCGGCACGCCACCCGCGCTCCCCAGTCGCTTGTGCGCAGGCTGGAACCGAATCCCTGCGTATTTTGGTCAGCCCAAGCAAGCTACCTGTGAATCCAGACGCAAACAGCGCCGTCTGCGTCTGCAAAACAATTGCTGTTCTTCCTTTGACTTCCGGCCACCCAAAGTCTGCTCGCGGGCCGCCATTCATCATCGAGAATGAACGGGCACCAGGGTTCTGCTGCCACTGCAGAGTATCTCGAGCGCTTTGAAGCATTCCGCCAGTCTGATAGAGAACGCGAGGCTTTCGTGGCCGATCTTGTCCAGAAATATCAAGAGCTACAAGTCCGCTACCAAGAAAAGTGTGGCGACTTCGAGAACGAGGTCGAGTCTCGCCGTATCTGGTACAATGCTGCTAAAGTCAAAGAGAATGAGCTTTTGGCCATACGCCAGGAGTCGGTAAGCTACGCGCCAGCTTGAAACGCACGTCTTCCAGGCTGACTCCTTCACCTAGGGAAGTAGTCCATTCGCAATGGTATTGCTGGATGGTGACGGCGCGATAGTAAGTCTCTCGTCGTCACGCCCGCTCGCAAGATATACTAAGCGCGAGCTTATAGTTCGAAAATTACCTCTATGCCCAAGGAAAGGACGGCGGCGCCGAAGCTGCGTCTCAGCTGCACGCGGAGCTCAAGAATCAGCTAAAGCAGATGTACCCCGAATCATCGGCGTCGGACTGGAATATCATTGTCAACGTTGTACTCAACCTCCAAGGCCTAGGAACAAAACTTCAAGCTTGTGGCATCATTAATAACCCCAACGAGCTCCAGGCTTTTGGACGAGCCTTCGGCCTGACCCATCCCCTCTTCAACTTCATAGACGTCGGCAGTGGCAAGGAGCGCGCCGACCACAAGATCCGCGAGACACTCCGTCTGTTTTTACCGATGCCTCAGTGCAAGCACATCTTCTTCGGACCTTGCCACGATAACGGCTATCTCCCGGTTCTAGAGCCTCTTAAGCGCGACCGAACGACGTCGTCTCGCATCACGCTCATCGAAACGACTCCTGCGGAACCAGACTTTGTCGCACTAGGATTCAACCGGGTCAAGTTTCCGCGAGTATTCCGCGACACCAACCTACCCTCCAGGCAAAGTTCCACTCCTGCGTTCTCGCCACCGGCTATGTCTTTGCCAGTCCGCACGAATACCAACAAGCAGAACTCAGTTTCTGCGTTTACCCCACCGAGCACTGGCGGCACAATGAATTCCTCGAAACCTACTAGTCCTGCTCCTTCCGCGGATGCCAGTACATGGGCCTCCGTTGGAAAAGGTACTGGACCGAAAAATATCGATATTGCACCGAAGAAGGCGACGACTCGTCGTCACGTCGTTCTCAACGTTGACGACGAGAGACTCGACCCCCCGCTCCCGCGACCAGATCCCGGGGCGGAGAAGCGTTACCTCACTCGCACTAAGGAGCAAGGCAAATGCTGTAACAGCTATCATCTTACAGGCCAGTGTGCGTCTGGCGAATACTGCGATTATATTCACGGTGAGCGACTGAGTCCTGGTGAGCTTCTCGTGTTGAAGCACAAGGCCCGATCCATCTCGTGCCCAGGCAAGTATACCTGCCGCGAGGCCGATTGTACCTTTGGGCATCATTGCAAGTTTGGCGGCAAGGGTTGCCTCGCAGACAATTGTTGGTTCAGCGACACTCATTACATGGACTTGGTATGTCATTGCGATGCGTTGAATGGAGTTTCGCCTTTTTGTGTCACAGTGTCATCGAGCTGATTGTTGTGTAGGAGCCAGCCAAGCGTGTTTACGAAGATGGGTCCGAGGAGTGGCTCATGTCATATCTCGAGAAGTCGCGTAAATGACGAGACGGTGTGCGGAAGTGTCCTGCATTGATTTGCGTGGAATTCTCGGTTTTCAGGGGCTTCGGCAGGTGCTAATATACTCATTCGGTTGATGTGGACGTGAAGCAATGGTTAATAGCAGCCGGCATCATGCTCTGTAGACATGGCCAGTGAAATAGATTGGAAAGAGATTAAGGAAACCAAAAGCATAACATGCAATGCTCGGAGTGTAGTTCGTGTCGCCTTGTCACAGGATGACAGAGAACTATACTGACGCGAATACTCAACATAGAATAGCAAATCGACAACCGTAGGCAAAGTACTACACAAACATGGCAAAAAATAAGAAGAGCAGCAGGCAGGCATGCTGTAAGCTTCCTACCACGCACGCTAATAGCCGTATATCTTGGGTACAACAAGGTCGACTTACGATCGAATGATTCGTTCGAGTTGCTCGTGGAAGGTCAATCTTCCCACCAAGATTTGTGATGTAGAAAATTGGCTATGTATAGTTATGACTGTGTCGTGACAGGCAGCCTTATCATTGGCGGCGGGCCTTGCCGTGCGCGCCTCCTGGCCTGAGGCCAAAAGTGTGGGGTTTGTTTACTGTCCATGCGCAACGCTCAAACATCATCGCAGAGCGGGTCAAGTCAAAGCGTCCTTCCTAAGCGAACGCCGCTCCATTCCTGTCCTGGCTAATCGAACATTGTCTCATCCCATCTTTGCCAACACTTTCAGACGAGCGAAAGCCTTTCGCATTGCGGACACGCAACAATGGCTCGCCGCTCGACCAGGCTGTCGAGCCGCAACTCGGCCACGCCACAGGTATGTCAACCCACACGTGTAGTTCAGTCTGGCAACTCGAGCTAAATCGTTGACCGTGTTTCAGCCTATCAAGAGGGTCTCCCTCTCTCACGAGACTCCAACTGCGCGCGCTCCGCGTACTGTGCCGGCCAAACTCGCCTCTCTGAACGAGAATGATGAGATGCCCGGCGCATTTCCAGGCTCCCCAGATGAGCACGATACTCCGTCCGTCCCGTCAAAGCGCGTCAAGACCGTTGAACCTCAAGATGCAACTCCAAAGTCCGCAGCTCCAGTCGAAGCTTCGCTCGAGGAGATGCATCCGAAGCACCTCCACCAGTCCACCGCAAAGCCGCGCGAAGAGGCACGCTGGCTAGGATTCTCTAATATGCCTCCTGCTACCGAACCCCCGAAGCGCAACAGTAAGCTTGCTGAGGCACAGGCGACACCGTCGCGCACGACGAAGCAAGAGCATGCATTCAGATCACCGGATTTCACATTCACATTCCGCCGCGAGCAGTCTCTGGAACTCAGTCCGGAGGCAAAAAAGCTGATGGAGGAGAAGCGCGCCGAGGCGTTGCGTATCAAAGACCAGATGAAGAGCGCTGGTGAAGGATCTGCATTGTCGGCTGAGGCGCTGGGCCGGAAGATTGCGCAGCCGAAGAGCAAAAAGGGCAGGTTCAGTGAGCTGCACGATGCGCAGTTTCAGAAGATGGACTCAATTGCTGGACACGCTTCAGCATACCGCAAAGATCCCACGAGGATTGCTGCCTCTGCTGCAGACCGTAGTGTTGCGTCGCAGACGCCGAGCAAATCGCTCAAGCGCAGCCCGTCCAAGGCGGAGTTGGACAAGACGGATGGAACTCCGTCCAAGAGTATTCCTCGCGTGTCATCCAAGCACAATTTTACCCAGCCAAGCAGCCAGCTGCGGCGCGCACCTTCCATGAAGAACTTGCGTGAGGCTACTACAGGGGAGCCCACTCCAGCCAAGCGTGTCAAGCGCGGTGATAACGACGACGTCTCGAACACTCGACCTTCGAGTAGCGATAAGGAGAAGTCTCTGCCGTCTACACCACAGCATCTCAAAGAGTCACGCGCACAGCCGAGTTACCCCAACCTGGCTCATCTCTCGACACCTACGCAATCATCGCTCGCTCGCGCTGCTAGCGTCAAGTCAATGAAGACCACAAGCAAGATTCCCGGACCCAGTCTCACGCGCTCACCTTCAAAGATTAACGCCGTCGAGCTGAGCAAAGATCATTCAGATACTTTAACGCCGCTGTTGGCAAAATCACCGGCTAAGGGTGGGTTGTTTCCTCAGACCAACAAAGTGGAAACAGTTGGCATCTCCGGCAAGGAAGATCAGCCCAAGGCCATGATGGACGCAACTCTAGCACGTACGCCCGCCAAATCTAGTGTGCACAGGTCTGCACGTCCGGATCAGGACAATAGCCCTTCACCACAGAAGAAGGAGACGCAGGCGCCGCTACTTTCTCGCAGCCCGCTCAAGGTGTCTGTGGTCAAGGATCAAGAAGTCGGAGAGGCGGGCGAGAAGCAGCCAAGCATGCCATTGCTTTCTCAGTCTCCTTCGAAAGCATCGCAAGATCACAATCCTTTCATGGCCAAAGCCACCCAGTCGGCGGTCAAGAGTACCGGCAACAGTCTCGTCGGTCGTTTCAATCTCCTCCGTTCATCACCCATCAAATCAATCCTCCGCTCGCCTCAGCGGCTCTATTCTAACGATCCGTCCAAGATTGCGGCTGGCACTCACTTCGCAACTCCGCCGAAGCTTAGTGGAGAAAAGGCATCAAAGCTTCCGGGACCGCCACCAGCGACTGCCCCAGTCAGAAAGCATGTCGATTTCTCATCTTCAACCAAGGCACGTGAGGCGACTAAGAGTCTCACTCCCTCGGACGAGGCCTCGTCTCCTTCTCAAGCAGATGCCACATCTGAAATGGTGACTGAAAACTCAGGCTACCCCACCCTTCCCACTGTCCTTAGCCCCGTCGCCAACCCAACTCCCGACCGTCGCCGCCAGACCATTGCGCCAGGCGACTTCACATTCCGTGCTGGAGATGGCATTGTCTTCGGAAACCCTTCGCTCGCGCCGCCAGCGTCTGCGAAGTCAACTATACGCCACGTCTCCGCTGAGCCGGAGATCATTCCCTCCGGTGTTGCAGCAAGTCAGAAGAAGCGTAAGTTCGACTTTGAGAACAAGCTGAACGCCAACCCGGCCGAGCTCTCTCCGACTGTCACCCCGGGTAGCAAGAAGCGCAAGTTCAACTTCGAGAACAACACCGTTGCAAAGGCTGCCGAGGGCGTGAGTACTTCAGACAAGGAGAACGGCGGCTCAGAGGATGCTCAAGATGAAGACGCGAGCCGTCCCAAGAAGCGTGTCAAATCTGCGCCTTCGCCGGCGCCTGCTAAAGGGACCCAGAAGCCCGCACCGAAGCCGTCCAGGATGCCAACTCTGGGCGTTAAGCCCAAGGCTGGCGCCAACAGCAGCGGCAGCGGCACTAAGGATGAGAAGAAGAAGTCGAGCACATCGATCAGCATGGCACGTTTGAATGCTCTCGCCATGCCAAAACGCCGTGGCTGAGTTGTCACGGCCCAAAAACTGTGCTTGCGAACACGAAAGACTGGCGACCTGCGAAGCAGTGGCTGTCCGCCATTGCGTAATTTCCTTATGACTGTTTCCTCTTGTATCCTTGTCATGACGGCGTTTGTGGGTGTCGAGCGTTCGACACCAACTGAACAGGGAATGTGCTCTTTTTGCGAGTTCGAGGCGTTCAGATGGGCACTCCCGGTTGATTACATGAGCGCCTAGCCATCGAGGCGCTGTGATGTTGCTGTAAGCACTGTACTTTACATGAACGAAGAAATAAAACTGCCTTTTGCTATCGTCTTGGAGAAGAAATCTATTTCACTGGTGCTCCTCCCTTCCGCGAAACCAACGTATTCAGTTGCACCGGTCGTCGCGTTTCATGGTCATGACTTCATTTAGGTACTTCAAGAGCTTGTTACACCGCAATCATGACGTCTGAACGAGATCTTCGAAGTGAAGGTAGACATAGTCTTCCTCTCCGCTGTGCGATCTCCCTGCGCCTTCGCTAAACCGCCAATGTACGCATACAAAAGGGCTCAGAACAGGAGCCCAAATTATCATCTTGCCTGCTTGAATGGTACACCCCCAAGAATCCAGTCATGTAAGCATCCCTAATCACCACTCACCAACGGTAGGTAGCCACTCATCTAGCTGCCCCACGGAGCGCAGGTTTGGCCACAACCTTGCGCGGCGACGCGCTCTTCCCCCTCGTCCGCTCCCTTCCCCCGGCCGGCGCCTTCAGCAAGCACCGGTACGCGTGCCTGAACCAGGCCGTCCGGCCCTTCTCGCCCATCACGACGAGCACCCACCGCGAGCAGCCGCCGCACAGCGCCTCTGCGTCTCCCACGCCGCGGGCGGCGCCCAGAGTCGGCCGGAAGCGGACCGGGCTGGGCAGGTAGCTCCCGGTCGCGCAGCTGATGCCGTGCGCGAAGTGCATGTGGTACCAGTAGGCGCTGTCCTTCAGCGTGAGCCAGGAGGCGCAATGCCCGCACCAGCCGGCGCGCGTTGAGCCGTCGCCGCGGACGTAGGTCGGCGTGTAGAGGTCGCCTTGCCAGCGGGTCGGCTGCTGGCGGGGGAGGGAAGGGTTGTTGGCGGACAGGTCTTTTGCTGGCGGTGCGTGGATCGGCTGAGATGTCTCGTGTTGGAGGTTCGAGGGGACGGGAGGCGGAACGCAGGGCGATTGCGGCATCTGGATGGCTTGGGCAGTGTATGTGTTGTCAAGTATCGGTTGAAGATCTGGTCTGGCAGTGGGCATGGTGAGTCGCTGCTGCGCGTAGGGACTGTTCATGCGACTGTACAGATGGTCGAAGTCATGTACGGAGAAAGATGATTGAAAGTTACCCTGGTCCATGTCGGAAGGCTCAAGTGTGTCGGCGTCATACGCATAGCCAATTGCCGTTGTATATGATGGAGAGGCGTAACGATGCTCGCAAGCTGTGGGTGACGAATCTCCATGAGGATGATCTTGCTGTAGCCATGGTGAGTGTAGGGCCAGCCACTCGCGCGGTATAGAAGCTGCTTCAGTGCCTTGAGGAAGCCCAATGGCGTCAAGATGTCCATATGATCCGACTGGAAAGAGACCACTGGAAGCGTCTGAGATTACGAAAAGCGGATCGTCTTGCCACGCGTTGGTGTAATCGAGAGTCTCATATGGCGAGTTCATCCGGGCGCCAGAACCAGACATTTGAACCGAGCAGCGAAGAATATTGAGCCGTCAACTGTAACTTGAAAGTGACACATCTCAAACCGAGCGCTTGTGGCATGATTACATACCGAGACTCAGGGGCAGCCGTGCTCACACATGATGCTGTGGCCCACCACCGCTTGGACGAAGATCGACTCGCCTCGGAAACGCCGCGCAGCGTGGGATCGCGTGAACGTGATTGCGCGAGCTGCGACTGTGGTGTAACGGCTGGTGGCGAGCACGAGCAGATGAGCGCTGTCACGCAGCTCTTGTGTGCATACGAGCGGCTGTGCCACCCAAAATTTCATGGATCGGTGGAAGGGGTGGCCCGATGCAGTAGCTTTGGGCCTTGGATCCAATAGTGGTGAGCGGCTGGTCGAAGCAAGGGGTGAACCCAGCGTACTGCTAGCTCCAGATCGCAGCGCCAACGCAAGTATTGCCTGCAGCTCGGGGAATAGATCGTGCCCTTTGTGGCGGCCCGCATGGCAAAGTGCCCATGTGGGATGTTGAGTCGAATACTGGCAAGTCTTCAAGTCACTGCTTGGCCAGGCAAACTCATTCCTGGCGGATACTGTGTGCATGAAAAGATCCTCGTTTCTGTGATGCAACGGAGGCTTGTCCGTCAGTTTGGATAATATTGATGCCAGATATAGTCGCCCATTTATCGAGTCACGTCAGCTCACCCCTTCCATACCTCACCGACCACTCGTTCCAGAGAATCCAGTCGATCAAAAGGTCGGTAAGACCAAAAAAAGTGCAAAGATCCGCCGTTGGTGAACATCCAAGCGCCGAGCATTCTGGAGCAAGCGCCTCAAAGCTAAGAGTCCAGTATTGTCACGATTGCATCCAACAGCCGCGCTAGATAAAGACGATGAATTTGAATTCTTCAGGCACCGGCAGGTAGCCGTGGCGAACCAATCGTATGAGTAGCACATTCCGTTCGAGATCATCCCGGATTTTTGATAGGTGGAGAGGTTTTCTTCGAGACTCTCACAGCAATCTAATCATCTGTCGCACCGTGAAACTAGCATCATGTCTGTGGTTTGCGCTCCGGTCCTCAAAGCCATGTTGACCACGAGTAGCGACAACTCGAACCCCCACTCTGAGATAGCTATACTGATGCGAGTCGCATGATCCCGCAGTACGGCATTTCATGCTTGATGCAGAGTCGCTTACGACATGCACGGAAGACTGGTGAGTTGCATCATATGATAAGCCTCGTCGTTTTGGGACAATCCTGGCTGAGCGACTTTCACAGCACGACTTGGTGCCTGCGATCTTCGCAAACGGTCGAATGCCGAGAATCCGGAAGAGGCGTTGCGGTAGGGTCGATGTCCTACCTCCATGCCTTGGAACTACGCTGTACGGGCCGACCCCGAGTCTTGTGGGTGATTATTGATTATCGTCATTTATCTTTATCTGTATCTTTATATTGAAGTACACAATTATATCCGTCTCCAGATGTGAGCCTGCGGATTAGAGCCCAGTAGCGCCGTCTCGCAAGGCGTATTGCCCGCTTGTTGGTGTTGTTGTTAGCCCCGCGACTGCCGGGACTTGTTGGGTCGGTTTTCGGCGGCATGTCCGATGTCCCATCGGGGGAGTGGAGAGGTGGTCCCTTCTTCACTCTGTGTCACCTATTATATGGCAGGATGATTCGAGCGATGTTGGTGGGCAGCAATATCGGGTGGCTGCTTTTCGATGCTACAGGCTTTCTGAGCATCGGCGCAAGCACCGTTTTTATGGTTGCCGAGTGAGGCGAGGCTCCGTTATCTCGGCAGATTTCAATGCTCAGATGGAAGGGCGCCATCTGGCAAGTTCATCGTAGCCGGATCAAAGCGCTAGGACTGCAGTGACGAATGATGCGATGAAGAAAGCCGTGGGAAGCGAGAGGTCGAAGAAGCTGTAATGTTGCGAGCCCATGGCGCGAGAGGCAGACGAAGTATCTCCGTTGCCGCCGTTACCGCCGGAGCCACCGGAGCCTCCAGATGGCGTAGGAGAGGATGTCACAGTTGCGCTAGCCAGAGGTATGGTTGAAGCAGAGTGTCCGACAGAAACAGTGCCGCTTACGGTCGTTGTGTATGTGGTCGAGATGATCGTCAATTCTTCGTAGCCAACGTCGCTCTTTCCCGGGAGGTCGCAAATCGTGGATCCTTGTAGAGCATCCTTCTTAAAGAAAGCTCTGGGCCCACCTTTGCTGACCGTTACTTCGAGGCAGCCATTGCCGCCGACCTTCACGGTCGAGCATGTGTTGACCTCGAGAAGCTCATCGTTCGCAGAGTATCCGTGCCCGTCACACAGCTCGACGTTGAAGTCGCCAGCATCTTCACCCTTGTTGTTCAGGACAAGAACCATCTTCGGATCACCGTCCGCGCCCCTTGCAAACGCAATGGAGTTCGAGTCAATGTGAATGGTGTCACTGAGAGCCTTGGTGTATTGATCATACTTGCGGGCAAGGTGACGGCGGAAAAGGTTCAACTTGGCAAACAGTTGGTAAAGTGTTGCATCTTCGTGGTAGCCGACTTCCCAAAGTGCCTGGCGGTTGGTGTAGGGCTCGGTACCGCCGTCCAAGTGCTGCTCCTGGCCATAGTATACGACGGGAATGCCGTCACTGAGAATGACGAAATTTGCGACGTTCTCGGCACGCGCGAGGTCTGTGGTGTAGTTCTTGAAACGCACGGTATCGTGATTCTGCAAGAAGTCAGTCGTCTAAATTTGGAAGCATTAGTCTACCTGTCAGAAGTCCTACGTACCTCGCTGAAAGTGACTAGGGTAGTCGGGTCTTTGCAAACATTCCTCTGGGACTGAATCATGTCTGCGAGATTTTGCAGGTTACCATCGGGTCCTTCGAAGCCGTAGACCAAGGGCCAAAGGAGCGGGTAGTTGAGCACGCTGCCAATGGTATCTTGCCACTTGCAAACAAGCGTCTCGTCTGGAGCCGAGACCTCAGATGTCGCAAAGACGTCGGCAGATTCCATAAAGTCTGGGAAGAAGTCCGTCGGCACGTTCAGTGCGGCATCGATTCGGAGACCGTCCACGCCCCACTTCCAGATCTGGTTCTTGATCCAGAGAGCAAACATCTGTCTGACCTCGTCGCTCTCCGTATCCAGATCCACCAACATAGTTTCGTTGCTGCCGAGCCAGCAGTCCTGGCTGTTCTGGAGCTCCGTCCATTGATAGTGGTTCGGGCAGTATGAGTGATAGTACTTCGGGTCGTTGAAAGGACGCAGCTTAGAGTAGTCCAGATCTTCCAGAGGACCTTGAGCAGCCATGTGATTTACCACGACGTCAAGCATGAGTAGCATGCCGCGGCGGTGGATCTCATCGATGAGCTCGCGGAGGTCTTCCTCACTGCCAAACGACAGGTTGATTTCGTAGATGTCGTTTTGCCAATAACCAGCGTAGGCATCACCGTCACCGGTCCATGCCGACATCTGCGCGACGATAGGCGAGATCCAGATAGCGTCAAAGTTCATGCCCTGGATGTAGTCCAGATGCTCCGTGATTCCCTTCCACGTTCCACCGCAGTGCACACCCAAAGTCGGGTCGCATTTCGCCACCTGTGTGCCATTGGCGAGACCGAAGCGGTCGGTCAGGACCTGGTAGATCGTGCGGCCTCGCCATACGTCCTCGTGTGCTGCATGTGTGAGGGTGAAGACCGACAGGAGCACTGCCACGAGGCAGGACGACGCCGGGCGTAACATTGTCGCGGTGAAAGCTGGCGACTAGAGTTGCAGCAAACAGAGGGAAGAGTGACGTTTAAGCATGCCTCTCGGAGCTATTCTTAGGCGACTTGTCAAAATTAAGTGCTGGGGCTAGTCCGGCCTTAAGATGCGCGCACGCACGACTATCGTGTAGCAAAGGAGCTCGGCTCGGGGACTGGGTAGGGCCGCGGGCACTCGGCAATTTGTTGACCCTCGCTAGAACAATTGGTCGAATTGCGCCGTGATTAAGTACATGCATCTCCAAGGGTGGTGGCAGAGCCTGCCGTTTGGTCCCGACCTCGCCTTTCGCGCACAGACTGGCTGGTGGCGAGAATGACTGGGGCAAGGCGACAGAGTTCGAACGTCCGGCTGGGGTGTCCTGGCCTGTCGGGATGGCCGTTTCGACGCGGCAATCTCCCCGAGCGCCTTGCCCCCGTCCCTTCAGCGGCTGCGTGCACGCACGACGATGGTGCCCATGGGATTTCCTCGTCGACGGTGGCCTTGGTCGAGACGACCTTGCGCCGTCATTCCGGCATGTGCAGTCCGAGCCGCTAAATCCTCTCTGCTACTCTGTCCGACCGGACTCGGATGCGGCGGCGGGTCGCGGCAACCGCGTGAGGCTTGTGTGATTTCTGACTCCACACGGAAGCAAGCCGCCTCACATTTATTGGCATGTACGTGTGACAGCTTGACATGAGTGGTCGGCGCGAGTGGGTGCAGCAGACGAGTCAGGAAGTCAGGAGGCCAACCCCAGCCTGTTGAGCTCCGCTACTCCGTACCCTTTGCGGTGCGGGTGCCTGAACGCCTGAGCGGTAAAAGGATTGAAGAGGGAGAGAAAGGGCCATGAAGTGACATGCGCGTGAGGCGGTCAGTTTGCGGTCAGTAGTTTCCAACCGACGCGGTCTCAAGCAAGCCACTTGGCGCACAGATTGCTGCGTACCTGGCGGCTGCAATAAGCTTTTCTGCACAATCGCAGCCTCGTATCTGCTTGGAACGCCACGCCGCGCGGCAATATTGCCTTCTCCAGCGCTGCGTGCGACGTTCACAAGACGGATGATTCCTCGAAATGAGAGCAAGCAGTCGACTGGAGCTGGGCGCCAGCCTTCAGCCACCATCCAAATCGATGGCGTTCGAATGAAGGATTCGAGCGCGCAGAGTCTGTGCTCATCGGCGCGCCTTATCACCACGTGGGCGTAACGGCGCGGGCGATCAGTTTAATTGATCGCCATATGTTGAGAGTAGGAAGCAATATCATATACCGGCGCTTACAACGCATACATCTCCCAGCGAGAGAGAGCGAATCGCTGCTTCGCAGCACAAGTCCGTTGTTTAGCTAGACGATTGTAGGTTGTATACCCTCTCGCGGAAAACAAGAATTCAAATTTAAAGCTCTGCAGTATTCAAGCCTAGGAAAATCAATCCTAAAAGAAATTGGACCTCTATTTCCGAGATCGTCTGCTCTGATCATAGAGAAGGGCCCGACATGTCCTCAGGGTTCATATCATAGGCCTTGCTCTTTATGGTACTACTCAGAAAATGACCGACTCTCGGACTGCTAAGCACGGAGAGTAATTCTCGCATAGATAGACATTAGGCGGCATCGCTGGGCGAAAGCTACGTCGACTGGCCTAGAGTTTGTTTAGGCGGCATGGCCCTCTCGATGGCGTCGGCTTCAGAACCAACCTAGTGCCTCAAATGCTCGCTATTGTACATCGTGTTGTGGCCGAGCAAAGCCGGTCATAGCATTATCATGATCAAATGGCACGTGTGTGAGCATAGAGCCCAGACTATTGAGGGCATCTTATAGCCTGCCATGCCTGCTTGGAGCTCGCAATCGTATGGGAACGGGAAGACTCCGGCATATTGATTCATGGACTGGTCGCGTGCGAAACGTAGTGTCATGAGAAAGCTCCATTCAGGAACTGTTGGATTAGTGTTTTCTTATTGGGAGTCAGAAGTATACTCCCAAGCTAAGCTACGCCACCAATTTGAAGCAAAGTTTGTCGTGAAACTTGCTGACTGGAATATCTGATAGAGCAATCGCTGGAACGATCAACCAGCCACCGCGTCATCACAAGACTTCAGCAATACTCTGCCTTTCGATTTGGCTCTTCTGCCTCTCGTTCCTCGAGACTCTCCAGTAGTTGTCGGCGTAGTCTCCACACTGCATGGCGCGCAGAAAATCCTCGTCGTGAGTGATGACAATCAATTGGAAGTTCTTTTGCGCACGACGCACACGGATGATTTCAGACAAGCTCTCGGCGAGAGCACGAATATTGTCGCGATCGAGGTTGGTCGTTGGCTCGTCCAGCGCGATCAACCCGCAGTTGACACCGAAGCACTCGGCCAAAGCAAGGCGGATGATGATCGAGGCCAACACCCTTTGACCGGCCGAACAACGTCCGCGCATGTCCATTTCGGCGTCGGACTTGATCATGCACACACGATAATTGTAGCTCTTGTTGGCTCTCGCGTTCTCGCTTTCGGACTTGATGAGGATGGTGTCGACATCGGTTCCCTGGTAGGTCTTGCGCCAAAGCTCATCGATGATGCGGTTGATCTCTTCCATCTTCAATGTGTGGTATTTCATGACAGCCTTGTCGAGGGCGCCAATATAGCGGCCGAGGTCTTCAATGCAGGCTTTTGTCGTCTCGACTTGAACGTGCGCAAGCCGGTACTGGTGCGCGGCATTCTTGTATTCAATGTCGTAATCGGCCAGCAGTTGCTGCAGCTGTACATCCTTCGATTTCATCTCGCCGACGATGGTCGCCTGTTGACCGGCAAGCTTGTTGCGCTCCAACTGCCATCTTGCACCCTCACGTTCGTTACGAAGCTTGTCAGCTTCCGCGTTCGTGCGCTCAAGCTCTTCGATTTCGGCGCGGACTGTGTTCAACGCCCGAAGATCACGGCGATAGCGCTGGTTGTCCGACACTGCCCGCTTGGTATCATCGACGTTGCGCAATGCTGCTTCAAGACTCTTCACTTCGCGGACGACAACATGCTGATCCTGTTCGAGACGATCGACTTCGGCCTTGAGACCATCAATCTCGCGCTGGGCACGCTTCATCTGGTTTTCACCTCCGCGCTCGATGTACGATTCTATTTCCTGGCTCGCCATCTTGAGCTGGTTGAGACTAGTATTGAGCTTGCTCGTCTCTGCCTGCAACTCGCGGTCCTTGTCTGCGCCGCGAGTTGAAATATCATCGTACTTGGCTTGTGCCTGGGAAAGCTGCGGCCCAAGGGCTTGGACATCTTCATCAACTGCACGCATAGCTTCACGCTGCGCATTGTTGGCACCCTTGAGCTCTTCGACATGGCCCTCGAGCGACAGCTTTTCCTTCAATTGGTAGTCTGCGGTGCTCAGTTTGCCCTTAATGTCGCGGACTTCAAGTTCCAAGGAGTTGATCAGGCTCCTTGTGCGGTCTTTTTCGCTGGTGAGTTTTGCGAGATGGGCTTTCGCATTCCTGGCCTCTTCATTTACCTTTCTGATATCGTCTTGAACGGCTTCCAGACCGCGTGATCCTCCAGAAATCTTCTGCTTAGCGAGCAGCTCCTCGATCTGGCCTTCAAAGGTTGCGATTTCGTTGCTGTACTTTGCAATGTTCTGCACGGTGCGAGCCATCGCATCAACATCACGCTTCGCAGATTTACGATCATTCACCTCACCATCGTGATGTTCCAGTTGCAAACTCAATTTTTCTCTCTTGTCTGTCAGCTTCTTCTCTTCAGCCTCCATCAATGGGATGTCCTTTTGCGTGAGCCTTTCCCAAGTGTCGAAGTCGGATCCGACGGCCCTGGCAGCTTTCAACTGCTCTTCTAGCTCTTCAAGCTGCTTGGTGTCAACGTCCTCGACGTGGCTTAGTTGCCTCTGGACAGCCGTGCGCATGTTGTCAGCCTCTTTGTCGCTCTTGAACCCTCGCTTGCACGTGTTACAAGCCTTGTGCTCATTGGCGACTTTCAGACACTGTTCAAAGTACTGTCGAATGAGCTTCGCAGAGTCTGCGTCAGTCTTGGAGATGCTGTAGCTGCGTTCGATCTCGCTGAGTTCGTCGTTGTAATCCTTTGGCTCGCATTCTACAGCATCTCTGATTGCCTTGGCCGCGGCCTGTATTTCGAAACGCTTGTTCTTGAGATCTGACCGAAGGTTGTTGATTTTGAAATCGAGCTGCTCCAACTCTCGCCCTGTACCGTCGCGCTGGTTTTCCGCTTCAACTACGCTGCTTTGCTTCTCTTCCAGCGCACGCTGGAAAGCAGTCTCGACGGAAGACGGTTGCCATTCTCTACCGAGGACAGAAGCAATCTTGTCGCCATGCGCTCCTGACATTGTCTCCAAGCTTTGCTGGCGTTCTTTGAGCTCTTTCTGCACGAAATCGAGCCGAGCGGAGTCGCCCGCCTGGCGGGTGCCCTGAACAAGCTCTGTGTCCAGCTTCTCCTTCTGTTCGTCAAGGTCGCGAAGCTTTGCGTCAGCAGCCTGGATCTGCTGGTCCCATCCGGCATTCTCGAAAGAAGCTTTGTTCGATCCCAGACGGCCTTCAACATCGCGCAAAGCTGATTCGATTGCCGCCTTGCCACCCTCGTCGACGTTGATTTGATCCAGTTTGTCCTGCAAGGAACCGACCTTTTGGTCGTTGGAAGCAATGGTCTGCTTGGCACTGTCCTTGCGCGAGTTCAGAGCCGATTTCTTCTCATTGAGATTGGTGATGACTTTCTGGGCGTTTTGTAGTTCCTCGGAGGTTTCACGACGAGCGCGTTCGAAAGCAGCATTTTGATCGCGAGCCATTTTAGCGACGCGATCCATGAAGGCCCTGGCTTGGTCGTCATTGACCTCAAGATCATAACCGCGGATATTGTGGCGTCGTGCGGTTTCTTTGACCAGAGTCTCTCGATTTACCAGTTGACGCTCGTAGCTCTGGTGTTGAGCTTCATAAGAGCCATACTCGCGTTCCTTCGTCACGATGTTGCTTCTGACCTCGTTGATCTCTCCGTTGAGGTTCCCGTAGCGCCCCGTGCTCGATGCGAGATCGCGTTTGAGGGACTCCACACGCCCTTCATAATCGTCAAGCATTTTCCGCAGCTCTTCGTCGCTCTCCGACATTTCAGACAGATTCATTCTCAAGGACTGCACGCTCTCTTCCTTAGTCTTTTCTTCGATGCGCTTGCCAGTAAGCTTCCCGACGATGACTCCGGCTTCTTCGACCAGACTCCAGGCATGCTCAGCTTTTTCGGTTGCAGCACGAATCTGATCGCCAAGCTCCTCACTCCTGGCTCGATGCTCCTCGATTTCCTGAGAAAGATCCATGCTGCGTTTCTCAGACTTTTCAGCCTTTTGCTTGTCAGATTTGCTGTGCTCATAGTCCTTCTTGTAGCCGATCAGCTTTTCATTCTGTCCTTTGCGCATGACTTTGATGTTGTCGGTGGCCTGCGAATATTTCTGGGCCTCGAAAATCTTGTCGAAACGCTCCTTCAGGTCCTTCGGAGTGGACAGCGGCCAAAGGGACTCGTCCTGGTGGCAAAAGATCACATAGTCAAGCACGGCTTTGCTGGTTCCAAGATACTTCGGTAGGACATCGTTGACCTCCGCCACCCTGGAGGAGATCGAACTCTTCTCGCCATTTTTGAAGACGTTGATGTTGGATTCCAGAGCTTTCATGCTGCGTGCATTCTTTTTCACGGTGAGCTGAAGATTCCGGGTGCAGATCATTCGGTGGCCCTCCGTGTTTCTGAAGCTGACCTTGACCTGCGCCATGACTTCCTTGTCTTGTGCGAGGTTTGGGTCGTGGATGAAGGCGCCTCCCAGCTTGCCGTTCGGGGGCAGCTCTCCGGTTGTCGCGTATTTGAGACATTCGATGATGGTGGTTTTGCCGGACCCGTTCGTGCCAACGATGAGCGTTAACGGTGGCGTGAACTGCATGGTCTCGGACCGGGTGTTGTCGAACGAGCGGACGCCCAGGATGGACAGTTTGTCTATGCGGGACATGGCGGGCGAATGGCGAGAAGATTTGGCTGTGAGCAGGTGAAGGATGCCCGCGGGCGCAGAAGAGGAGATGGGTTTTGGAAGGGAAGCAGGGCGGTGCGAGGATGTTTGTATCTACTAATGTTGCGTGGAGCTCATGATGAAAACCAGTGGACGGTCGTTGGTGAGCAAGAGAGCTGGCATAGCAGCCGGAGACTTTTGCTTTGGAGCCGGTGCCTGTGGCGCAAGTGAAGTACCAAACGATCGCGCGTCCGGCGCAGGCAGTCGCGCAGCGAGGCCCGTATGCAGGCGCGAGATCACGTGAGCGCAATTCACCGAAGCTCGGTGCCAGCTGGGCTGAGGCGCTAAGGCTGTGCGTCACCAGTGGCGCGCAGGCGCAAGTCGAGTAGTCTGGGGTGGTGGGAGAAGACGGTCAGCGGCGTGCGGATTGCCATGCGACTTCACTTTCCCCATTCGCGCAAATTCGGTCTCATACCGCATAGCACACCTCCCGGCTCATCAGTACACACTCACCGTCCTGCTGCTGGAGCCCGCACGCCACCCTCGGAACGAGACGATCCTGCATTTGCGCCGACTGTCATCTGCCCGCTCGGCACCGACCCGCAGACGCCGCGTCGCGTGCTCCGCAAAGCCTCCCTCTTGATCGCGAGTCGCATCGTCGATGCGACCCCTGCGCGCCGTGACTTGACCGCGTCGGGGAAGCTGACCGCGCCAACGCGACTACCATGTCCATGTACAATCCGCTCGGCGCCTCGCAGCAGGGCACCGGCCTTGGGCAGGTCCCGTTGTCCGGTCCTGCGTCCGATATGCCGCTCTTAGATCAGACCGACTTGATGGGAGGCAACCTGGACCTGGACATGTCGCTGCCCATGGATCTGGACGTGGACCTGAGCGGCGCTGTCGCAGACCCATCAAATTTCAAGCCTTCTGCTGCGTCTTCTATTGAGAATGGAATGGGCACCCAGCAACTGGATTCTCGGCTGCAGGGCATGGCGACTGGAGATGGAAACATGTCCTTCGGAGTGCTGGAAAATGGACAGAGCCAGCAGAGCCAGCAGCAGCTCCAACACCAGAGTGATGCGACAATGTCAGGCGCTGGCGCAGGGCCTCTGCCAACAACACACGGCATGCATCAACCTGCTCATACCACCCTGACAGAGTTTACGAAGAGAAGGAATTGGTCGCAACGGGTCATTGAAGAGCTACGAGATTTCTTGCATATCCTCACACCAGACGGTCGCATACTGTATGTCTCTCCGTCCTGCCAAGCGATCACAGGATACGAGCCGCGACATCTTATTGGCAAGTTTATTGGCGAATATGTACATCCCGACGACACGGGGATTTTCATGCGCGAGTTCAATGAAAGTATTGCAAGCGGGAACGTACTGCGTTTCTTCTACCGATTCAAGAAGGATGATGGCACGTATCTGATCTTTGAGTGCCACGGCCATCCACATATCAGTCCCCCCGAGCCCGGCACTCAGCAAGCGCAAATACTGGAGCAAAATCCGCCGGACAAAGCACAAATAGCTGGTGTATGTAGGGGTTTCTTCATGATGGCAAGACCGTACCCCACGAAGAACGCGGCTTTGTTGGACTCCTTCCTGGAACACAAGATTGAAAACGAGCGGTTGATGAAACGGATCGAAGAGCTCAAACGCGAGGAGCGAGACGAGACGGCTGAGCAAGAGCGTATTTACCGCGATCAGCTCTCAAACACCACAGGGGCCTCGCCATCCGATCAAATGAACAAAGCTCAAAAGACGGGCTCTGAGCAGACACCAGAAGGGTCTCGTAAGGAACCCACTCCAAACTATCAAGGCATGCCGCCGCCCGCGAAGCCGACAATTTCGAATACTGCTCTCACTCGACAGAACCTCAGCCAAGCGCTCAGCGGCCAGAAAAGTGATTCTATCGCCGACAAAATGTCTCGGTATGAATCGAATTCTACACACCTGGAATCAATCGAGCTCCTCACCGGACTTCGGTATCGGGACGGCGAGCGCAGCCATGGTATCTCCACTGGAGACACTTCCCCCGCCCTCATCCGTGGCGACGCTGGCATTGCAATCCTGCTTGACCGCGACCGAGAACGTGACAGCAGCAGGAAAGAGAAGAAGAAAGCCAAGGTCGCCGACGAGTACGTGTGCGCCGACTGTGGCACGCTGGACTCGCCTGAGTGGCGGAAAGGCCCCAAGGGTCCAAAGACCTTGTGCAACGCGTGTGGCTTGAGGTGGGCGAAGAAAGAGAAGAAACGATCGGGCGTCGATGTCAATGCTGGTGAGAGCCCCATGGACACGCATGGTAGTGCCGGGTTTGGCGTACCATCTGGACTGCCCACCAAGCAGAGCTCTGGAGGTAGCGATTGAGAAGATGACGGGAGGCCGCCGTTGCTTTTGGCGTTGGTGATGATAAACTGGGACGGACTTTGAGGCATTCTTTTTCGCCTGCGCTTGCGTTCTCCATCGCCCCCCTGCATGAGTACAAACATGCCCTCAAGAGAGGGCGCTGAGGCAAGTAAGGGTGTAGGTGGTGATTTCCGTCTTCAAGGAGTATCAGGTCGGGTTGGATGCTGCTTGGTGTCGAAACTGGGTTCGGGTGTATGTATGTCACCAGATGGCTCTCTGTGATTTATGTAGCCTTTTCGAGTTACAAATATGGATACGAAAGATGATGAGTGGCCTGCCACAATTGAATAAGATACCCGAATACTTGCACAAGGCCAGCCTAGGATGAACGCTGCACATATGTGAATGAGGATCAGGACAAGGTGGATCGAAGACAAATTGTTCATGCTAGTGTAGTTCAAATACAAACTCCAGGGGTGACGCGCCGTTCCCACGGACATCATATCCTTTCAACTCTGCATCGTACAAACAGTTTTCCCATGTATCAGTTGCTATCAGCAGCAACAGTCCGCCTAGTTCCTGAAGAAGCTTTTCTTGAATCCCTCTGCGACCTCGCCCCCGCCACTGCCGTTTCCAGCCATCATTGAGCCTCTCATGCTAGCACCTAGCCGGTTACCCGCAACACCGGCGTCGAGTTGCGCCGCTTCGACGCGCTTGCTCAGATCCGCCGCACCAGAATCGATTACTTGCAATTGCGCCAGGTGAGAATTGAGCACGCGTACGATCTGGCTGAGCGGGTCCTCTCCCGCTTCCTTTGAAGCCTTACCGCTCGATGCAGACGAAGACGAGAGTTTAGCCGAAGCGTCGTTGATCCCTTCGATCATGGCCGTTAGGCTTTGGTTCATTTCCATCAAGCGATCGGAGCAGGCCTCGGCAGCCTTGTAGGTGGTCTCGCGCTCGCGGTCAACGCCGCCAGCGTCGCTAAGTCCAGCTTGCTCGAGGAGCCCATCGACATCAGCCTCGTATTTGTCGAGACGTGCCTCGAGCTCTCGTTGGCCCTGCTCAACGGTGGAGAGCTGGCGCTCTACTTCAGCGACGTCCCGCTCCGCTTGGAAGCAGCGAGAATACAGTTTGGAAATGGATGTGCTGTTATTGGTGAGCTCGCGGTCCCAGGTGCCAACCTGGGTTGCAAGCTTGGCAAATCGAGACTGATGGGTAGCTAGGGAGGTGGACCACGCGGTCAGAATCTCGTCGAGAGATTTACCAGCAAGTCGCGAGGCCGGCTGAGCTGGCTGTGAAGCCTGTGAGGGTTGCTGAGCGGTCGAGGCACCAAACAGAGATGATCCAGCAGTGTTTCCGGAAGTCGCGCCTGGCTTATCGCTCGAGGATGTATCAGCTGGCTTAGCAGTGCTAGCTGCGCCGCCACCAAATAGTGTGGAGCCTGATGTCGCGCCGGAAGTGGCGGTGGTCGTGGCAGGCTGGGACGAAGACGTAGCACCAACCCCACCGAACAAGCTGGGAGTAGTAGAAGTACCCGGTGCTGAACTTGCTGGGGTAGCCTCAGGTTTCTTGCCAAAAGCGCCTCCAAAAAGGTCAGGTTTCGGGGCATCCGCTGGCTTCTCTGTGGACGGCTGTGCCTCTTTGCTCGCCTCGGGTTTCTTCTCGCCGAAAAGGGACTTCGGTGCGTCACCAGCAGTGGCTCCTCCACCCAGGTTGCCAAACCCAAACTGCGTGGCAGGCTTGGATTGTGAGTCTCCGGAAGTTGGAGCGGAAGCTTTGTTCTCGTCGGGCTTGGAAGTTTGCCCGAAGAGGTTTGAGGTAGGTTTCGCTGCGGCTGCCCCTCCTCCAAAAAGACTGGCGCTGGGGGGGTTGCCTGCCGGGGTGAAACTTGGAGCCGCTGTTTTGGTGGCCTGGGGCGTGCTGGCGCCACTACCTTCCTTTGATGCATCTTTGGCACCGAAAAGACCTCCAGCAGGAGCCGCCGCTGGAGTAGAGGTGGTGTTGCTGCTTCCCCCTCCAAACAAGTTGCTTGTAGCAGGCTTGCTCTGCTGTCCAGCTGTTGCTCCAGGAGTTTGGCCAAAAAGAGTGTTAGAGGAGCCAGCGGTGCTTGCGGGCGTCTGTGAGCCACCGAACAGACTGCTGCCAGCGCCGGCACTTGAGGTCTGGGGTTTGTTTTGTCCAAACATGCCGCCTCCGTTGGCAGACGTGTTGTTACCGAAGAGGCTGCTGCCTCCTGATGTGCCCGTTGTCGATGTCGGTTGAGGGTTCGATGTAGCGCCGCCAGCACCGCCAAAAAGCGTCGAGCCAGATGAGGCACTGGTAGTAGCAGGTGTTTGTGCAGGTTTACCCTCGTCCTTCTTTTGCCCAAAGCTGAATCCACCGCCAAGCGGTGTACTGGTGCCGCTCTGACCGGCTGCAGCGCTTCCGAAAAGGCCGCCGCCAGACTTCTGTTCGCCCCCGTTTGCTGCAGGCGCTGCTCCCCCAAAAAGACTCCCGCCTGCCGGCTTCGGGGTGGATGCGCCGCTGCCAAACAGGCTCTTCTGTTCTCCTCCGCTGGGAGCTGGAGGCTTCGCGCCGAAGAGACCACCCCCAGAAGGCTGGGGTGTCGAGGTGCCGCTGGCGCTACCGCTGCCAAACAAGCTGTTCTGTTGCCCTCCGCTCGAAGCAGCGTTGCCGAAAAGTCCTCCGCCTCCGCCTCCTGTCGCTGGTGTGGTGCTGCCACCTCCAAAAAGACCGCCGCCGCTGCCTGAAGGTGTGCTTGCGCCGCCGAACAGCGGTTTCGACTGTTGTTGATTGTTGTTTGAGCCTGCGGTGCCAAAGAGCGATCCTCCCGCAGCACCGCTGGAGCTGGGCGTGGTGGAGCCGAAGTTGAACGCCATGATTATGGCGGACGTGGCGCGTCTGGCGTCCTGTGGGAATGTTATGCCGTGCTATGCAATGCGACGGAATGCGCGTTGATGCTGTGGAACGCGGCGGAGCGGCGTGCACGAAGAGCAGTGGTGTGTGCAGTCAGGAGCTCAGCGGACCATCGCAGTCTGTCCGCGCCGTGACGAGCAATGGGCGGTAGCGGGTGTGTGTTGAAAGGCGACTGCGCTCTTTCACTAGAAACTTGCATCCGTTGCAGCTGCTGCTGGAGAACGCGCGCGCTCCGACGTGAAAGCTTGAGCGCTTGTGGCCTGAGGCATTCAGCATCACCCAGAACTGACGTCGGCTGGCGCGGTGAACGACGCGGTGGAGATGGGGCCAGACCAACGTCCCAAGGCATTGCTGAGCTGCACAGCCCGCATCGCCTTCCTTAGGCGCTTCCCCTCTCTGCCTCTTTCTTCTGTACACCATACACTTCACCAGTCGTCCTCTTGCGAATCGGGACCTATTCACTACCATGGCCGACCTACAACCGCCCTCACAAAAACCCGAAGACCCCGGCGCGCGCGAGCTCGAAGGTACAGAGTCTCTCCCGCAACCTGCTCAAGGAGCATCCTGCTCACTCGTTTGGTAGAATCTTCCGACGACCACTTCTCGTCTGCATCTGAAGGCGATGAGCAGCGCCCGACAAGCGCCAGCTCCAACCCTATCATGCGTGTCGAGCGTGTGGACGACAGGCCCGCGCATGGCGAAGTCCCTGGTACCGAGGCATACCGGCAACGCATGCTCGACGCCGTCCCCGACGAAATGGAGGTCGTGCCTGACGGTCAGCGTTCGCGATCAAACACCACCCGCAGTCGGGCTGCTAGCAATTTAAGCACAAACAGCGGCGCCGGCAGTCCCATTCCTCGCACCGTTGTGGAGCGCGTCGACGATCGACCGGCGCATGGCGAGGTTGAAGGCACAGCTGCGAGGGAAATGCGCTTGGCAGATGCGGAACCGGACGAGATCAAGTTGGTGCCGCAGAGCGAGGGTAGGTGAGTTGGCCGGTGTGCGATAGAGAAGATGGTTGCTGACGAGTTCTGCAGAAAGGAGAGCAACCCAGAAAGCCAGCCCTTGAGCGATGACGAGCAACAAACTTGGTTTCGAAGCATGTGGGAAGGGGGAGAAGCGGGGAAGCTACAAACGACAGAGCCAGAGCCAGAGCCAGCAGCAATTGAGGAGGGCGAGACTAACGAAGATAATGACGACTTTGGTGATGACTTCGATGATTTTGCAGAGGGGCAAGAGGCAGATGATGACTTCGGTGATTTTGACGATGCCGACGAAACCCCAATGGCCTCAGAGCCTCAACCACCAGCACAAACGCAGCAGCCCAATTTGTTAGCTGGCCTTGTAAGTAGCGTGCAAAGCGATCTTCATTCCCGGCCTTCTGTGTTCATATACTGATTTGCCCTGTCCACCTCAGTCTCCGCTGAATCTCGCTACCGCCTCAGACATCGACTCATCCATTGGGCCCTATCTCGACTTGATATTTCCCGAGTCCAAGTCAACGCCAGACGAGCCACGTCCGTCCGATGTTACCGGCGCTGCTTTCCTTTCAGATCGCTCACTTTCCCTCTGGCAGCAGCTTCTTCAACCACCACCAATGGCGCCACCAAATTGGACTCGAAGTCGTATCCGTCGCCTTTTCCTTGTTTCGCTTGGAGTCCCCGTGGACTTGGATGAGATCCTGCCTCCTTCCAAGCAGAAACGCCTCGTTCTTCCCAACATCAATCTCTCGTCGACGGCATCTCCCCGACACAGCAGTGCTGTTGAGCGTCTGAAGCAAGGATCAGCCAACAACAGCAGCACGTCCGTCGATTCAAAAGGCGCGGCTAAGCACAAGCAAAAACGAACCACACTCAAAGGACCCCCACCACCACCCGAATTCGACCTCAATGCTGCCGCGCTGTTGAGCTCAACAACGGTGGAGGCGCTGGCGAATATGCTTGACGCAGAGCTGCGAGAGCACGTCGGTACTTTGGATGAGCTGAATGGTCGCGCGAGTGGGGTGCTCGAGTATTGGTTAATGCGAAGAGATGAGGGCGTCAAAGAGAAAGAGGCGCTCGAGGGTGTAATAGAGAACTTGGTTGGGTTCGTCAAGGGCCGAAGAGGAGGCTAAGTTGTCGCCCTGAGATTTTTGCCACATCCGCCTGGGACAGACTAGACTACGATAATGAAAGCTCGTCCCCAGTATCTATACATCCCGTACCACTGCGATGTCTTTGTCATAAGTAAGAACCAGAGTTCCGCTCGAAATACATATAATGGTTGGAGGGCGCCAATCTACTGCGGTAATGCGACTTCATTTCGTTTTCCTGTGATGAAGTGATGGGTCCGGTGGCAAGAGCAGGTACACGTAGAGGTATTGAAGGAGGAGTCGGACCGACGGCTGCTGAGCACGTATATTGAAAGTTCCGTGATGCTCACCCATCGGACCCAGGTACCTTATGTAAGCTTGTAAAGCGGGCCGCCGCCAGATTGCGGATTGCGTGCGGAGAAGTCGCTAACAGCTCGGTTCATGATATGCCTTCGAGGCCGAACACTCGACTGGCACATTTGCGCTGCCAGATCAATGGCCTGAACATTCTCTTTTTCTCGATCGGTGTTTCGAGTGGAGTTACAGTCGCATTTCCTAACACGGCAATCATGTCGTGCACCGCGGCCTCGAGTCGCGCTCTCCGCCGAACGCTGCTCCAATCCTGTGCGCCGCGTTCGCGCAACGGAGTCGTGCAGCAACTGAGCGCTAGACGATGCTACGCCACCGACCCGAAGCAGGAAGAGACGGAATCATTCAAAGCCCAGCTATATCAGAGCACCGGCGAGCGGCTGAAGAGGGACAAGGCGGAGCAAGCTCGATTCGCTGCCCACAGGGAAGCCGAGAAGTCGCGGGGAGGCAGCCCTCCGTGGTTAGTGCCGCTGGGTATGTTGACAAGAGACGAAAGCTGTGGTCTAGTTGGAAAGGCGACTGATAGGCTATAGTGTTGACTGTTGGCGCCATCGGAGGATACTTTTACGGCAAGCAAGTTCCCAACGACCCGGACACAGCTTCGACCAAGCCTTTGAACAATTTAGAGGGACCGAAGCATGATATTTCGCCAGCGACATTGCAGTCTGCATGGGGCGAATTCAAGGCCATCATTGGCGAGGAAAACATCTCGACGCAGCCGTCGGAGCTTGCATCGCATTCTGGAAGCGAGTGGAGCAGCCACCCCAGTCATCCTGGAGATGTTCCGTTTGCGATTGTCAAGCCTGGAAGCACGGAAGAAGTCAGCGAAATCATGAAAGTCTGTCACAGAAGGAAGATTCCTGTCACGGGCTACTCTGGCGGAACGTCTCTGGAGGGACATTTCGCGGCGACTCGCGGCGGCATCTGTATCGACTTCAGCAGGATGGATAAGATCATCGCATTGCACAAAGACGACCTCGACGTTGTTGTTCAGCCGGCCGTTGGCTGGGAGAACCTCAACGAAGATCTCAAGCAGGATGGCCTTTTCTTTCCTCCTGACCCTGGTCCTGGCGCTATGATCGGAGGCATGATCGGAACTGGCTGCAGTGGCACAAACGCATACCGCTACGGCACTATGAAAGATTGGGTGCTCGGTCTGACGGTCGTACTCGCTGATGGTACCATTATAAAGACCAAGCAGCGCCCTCGCAAGTCTTCCGCTGGCTACGATCTCACCCGCACATTCATTGGCAGCGAAGGTACCCTCGGTCTTGTCACTGAAGCTACACTCAAGGTCACTCCAGTACCCGTCACTACTTCTGTTGCCGTCACCACTTTCCCGACTATCCGCGATGCTGCCAACTGTGTCTTCAACGTCGTAGGCGCCAGCGTACCTGTCGCTGCTGTTGAGATCCTCGATGATGTGCAGATGAAGTGCATCAACGACGCTGGTTCTACTTCACGTTCTTGGAAAGAGTCTCCGACGCTTTTCTTCAAGTTTGCCGGCACGCCATCTGCGGTCAAGGAGCACGTCTCGATTGTCCAGCAAATGGCAAAGAAGGCGAAGTCGACATCGTTCGAGTTTGCTCGCTCCACCGACGAGGCCGACGAGCTGTGGCAAGCACGGAAGGAAGCCCTCTGGTCCGTCATGGCGAAGAAGGAGAACTCCGAGGACAGCGTCTGGACGACGGACGTCGCGGTTCCCATGAGTAGGTTGCCGGACATCATCGATGAGACCAAGCGGGACATCGCACGCTCTGGCCTGCTGGGTAGCATTGTCGGCCACGTAGGCGATGGCAACTTTCATTCTATCATCTTGTACAACAAGTCGCAGCACGCTGTTGCCGAAGAGCTTGTGCACCGCATGGTGAAACGTGCGATCGAA
The DNA here is from genome assembly GCA_022813125.1 of Septoriella neoarundinis. Classification (NCBI taxonomy): domain Eukaryota; kingdom Fungi; phylum Ascomycota; class Dothideomycetes; order Pleosporales; family Phaeosphaeriaceae; genus Septoriella; species Septoriella neoarundinis. The sequence continues at coordinate 78,643 of JAKLND010000018.1, read as the reverse complement.
ATGGAGGGCACTGCGACTGGCGAACACGGCGTAGGGCTCGTGAAGAGAGATTACCTGCCGCATGAAATTGGCCAAAGCTCTGTTGATCTGATGAGAAAGGTAAGCTACTTGCTGGGGTACTCCGCTGAACTTCACATCCAGGAACGAGTGCTGACATACGAACATAGATGAAGCAGGCTTTCGATCCTTTGTGTCTGCTCAACTGCGACAAGATTGTACGTATGCAGAGGCCGAAACAGGGCGAAATCCAGGAGTGGTAAGATGTATATACTGTGCATCGATCACGTTGTCAAATACATTCTAGGTCTGTATTCACACAAGTGATAATTTCACTCGCTCGAGTGTGTTAAGTCATCTGACTGCAACGCGTCGACATCTAACGACGTGAAGACACGTAGCACCCCTAGGATCTCTGATATGAGCACGGCGAAGTTAGTGAAGCTGTGTAGGCGGGGAGCACGTTGGCTCGTCCATAGGTTGTGGTAGTTCATTTTGACATGGGGAACGCGGGGATTAGCCTTTGCGAGGCGAACAGGCCCGAGATGCACGGCGCCCGTCAGTAGCGAATGCGACCGTAAAGGTGTTCTAGCGTGTTGCAACAGTGATCCACGGAGGATCCATCGGTTCCCACCGACGGCCTGCAAGCGTCTAACGACGAAGTGGCTGATCTCAGCGCATTGATTACTGCAAAGCGTAAATGCTGCTCATGGTCTCGTCCCAACGTTCGAGCTACCAATATCGAGAGCTGATGATACTCGCGTTCCAGGAATTAGCAATCAGCTGTTGTTGAATCAGTCGGCTGGTCTGTCTCGGAGATCGATGCTTTTCAATGAATGAAGACGTAGATACTAGCACAGCTTCTATGTGGACGGCAGAGGCGTCCCCGAGGCCTTTGAGCGGGGAATCTGAATGCATGAGTTCCAGGTAGGTATTCGGTGCTATTACCGGCAAGATTGTCGTTACGAATTCGCTTGACTTCGAAGCCAAGCATCTGAAGCCATACGCCGGTTGTTTATGCTTTCTCTTTACCCCTCTTCATCTGGATCTGTTGTGGGGATGATGCGGGAGCTGCGTGGGGATCGAAGACATCAAAGCGGGGCGAGCCACCGACAATACCGCCGACATCATCGGAGGAGCTAGCCGCGTGCCATTGCGGCGGACAAAAAGAGTAATGTTGGACGATATTGGGGTCTCGGTAATGTTTTGTCCCGGGCGGAGTCTCCGCTGGCTTCTCTGTGCTCTTGCAACGACATCGTGACCGCCATCCGATGATCCAGCTTGGCGACTGCAGGTGATCACTATATAAATTGCAGTAATCTAGATGCGGCACGGAACAATAAGCCGCTGGGTAAGACCAAACCGCCAGGCATCACTATGATCGTTAAGAAATTGCTTGCTTCGGCGGCAGCCTTTGTTGGTGCCGCAATCGCTCAAAGCGCGGCTGGTGTCGAGGACCTCGATGGCCCTGGTCGTGATTTGTACGAGAAAGACCTTTCGGCATGCCCGGGTTACGTCGCCAAGAACCAGCATCAGACAGACTCCGGATTCTATGCCGACTTGTCTCTTGCAGGTCCAGCTTGCAACGTCTTTGGCACAGATCTTCCGGACTTGAAGCTGGAAGTCGAATACCAGACAAACGATCGCCTGCATGTCAAGATCAAGGACAGCAACAACACTGTGTACCAGGTCCCGGATGACGTATTTCCTCGCCCAGGTTATGGACAATGGTGCTCGTCGAAGGATTCGAACCTCAAGTTCGACTTCCAGGCAGATCCTTTCTCCTTCTCGGTGTCCCGCTCTGACACCGGAGAGGTGCTCTTTGATACGACAGGCGAGAAACTGGTATTCGAGAGTCAGTACGTCTACCTCAAGACCCGATTGGCGGAGGAGCCTCATCTGTATGGACTTGGTGAGCACAGCGACAGTTTCCAACTCAACACGACAAATTACACTCGTACCATTTACACCAGAGATTCGTATGGCACGCCCCAAGGAGAGAACCTTTACGGTGCTCACCCGATCTACTTTGACCACAGGGGTAACGCGACTCACGGCGTGTTTCTATTGAACTCAAATGGCATGGATATCTACATCAACGATGGCGCGCTTGAGTACAATCTCATTGGTGGCGTACTCGATTTCTATTTCATTGCCGGGCCATCGCCTCGCGACGTCGCGACACAGTACGCTGAAATCGCCCAACACCCTCTAATGACGCCATACTGGGGACTTGGTTTTCATCAATGCAAATATGGATATCAAGATGTTTACGAAGTCGCTGCTGTGGTGGCGAATTATTCCGAAGCTGGCGTCCCGCTGGAGACCATGTGGACGGATAGTAAGTCGGCTTGCCACCATTGTACCCACCACGCATCACTGACGATACAATAGTCGATTATATGGATCGTCGTCGTATCTTCACGCTTGATCCCAAGAGATTTCCGCCTAATCTGGTGAAGGATCTCGTTGACACCATTCACTCACGTGATCAGAAGTACATCGTCATGGTCGACCCTGCAGTGTATTACAAGGAGCCTAACCCGGCTCTGGACGAAGGCCTTCGGTACGATACATTTATGAAGGAGCTGAACGGCTCGAATTATCAGGGAGTCGTCTGGGCGGGGCCTTCTTACTTCCCGGACTGGTTCCACCCGAATTCGCAGCAATATTGGAACGAGCAGTTCCTGAACTTTTTCGATGGTGTTAATGGGCCGAATATTGATGGATTGTGGATTGATATGAACGGTTAGTAAATGGAGAAGAAGAAGTAGAGATAATAGAAGAGAAATGGGAGAGAAATGAGGAGGTTTTGCTAACGACTTCCCAGAGCCAGCTAACTTCTACAACCGCCCCTATCCCGGCAACAACACGACACCAGAAGCATTCGCAGAAGCCGATGGCGATCCTCCTGAGCCCCCTCCTGTCAGAGAGGGTCCTGATGCTCCAATTCCTGGCTTCCCAGACAGCCTGCAACCAAACTTTGCCTCTGGAGGCTCTGGCAGGCGCTCAATCACCATTACCAGACGATCTGAGAGCAAGAAGCAACAGGGCAACAAATCAGCACGATGGAGCTTGACTAGGAAGCATTGGGGTCAAGGCCGTCACGGACGACGCGGCGAATTCTGGCAGAATGGAGGTCAAACTGGCTCTGGCTGCGGACCCAACGAGTGCAAGGGTCTACCCAACCGCGAGCTCATTCGTCCTCCCTACATGATTCAAAACGGTGCTGGACCTACTCTCGCCGATGGCACCGCAGATACGGACCTTGTTCAATCCGGAGATTTGACCCAATACGATACTCACAACCTTTACGGCGCGATGATGTCGACTCACTCCCACAATGCCATGCGGGCGAGGCGCCCCAATGACCGCGCGCTCGTGATTACCAGAAGTACGTTCGCGGGCTCTGGCAAGGATGTTTCTCACTGGCTCGGGGACAATCTTTCTGAATGGTTCCAATATCGATTCTCCATCTCTCAGATCCTGCAGATGGCCAGTCTCTATCAGATCCCGGTAGTTGGCCCAGACGTCTGCGGCTTTGGCGGCAATGTCACTGAGACTCTGTGTGCCAGATGGTTCACCCTCGGTGCTCTCGCATATCCTTTCTACAGGAATCACGCAGAGATTGGCGCGAACTCGCAGGAAGCGTACCGCTGGCCCACAGTTGCGGAGGCCGCGAGGAAGGCAATGTCGATCAGATATCAGCTGTTGGACTACATGTACACTGCCGTGTACAAGCAGAACCAGACAGGCCTACCGACTTTGAACCCACTGTTCTTCAACTATCCCGAAGATGCCAACACCTACCCGATCGATCTCCAGCTCTTCCTTGGAGACGGTATCCTTGTCAGCCCTGTGACAGAGGAGAACAGCACAACAGTCAACTACTACCTGCCGGATGACATTTTTTACGAATGGGGCACTGGCAAGCCCGTCCGTGGTCAGGGCGAATACGTCACCGCCGAAGTCGATTTCACCGATATTACGGTTCACTACAAGGGAGGCGTTGTCTACCCACAGCGCGTCGAGAGTGCCAACACAACCACCGCGTTGCGAACCAAGGGATTCAACATTGTCATTGCTCCAGGTCTCGATGGATCGGCGGAGGGATCTTTGTACCTCGACGATGGTATCTCTGTGGAGCAAGACGCCATCTCCGAGATCGATTTCAAGTACGGGGACGGCAAATTCAGCATGGACGGATCGTTTGATTACGATGCTGGTGTCAATGTTGAGACCATCACTCTTCTTGGTATTGACTCCAAGCCTGATGGTGCGGAAGATGCGGACTATGATGCTGAAAACAAGAAGCTCGTGCTCCATGTCGATGTACCATTGACTGGCAAGTACGAAGCTACGATCGCTTGAATGAAGCTCTACTGGACACTTCTCGTATGAAGACTGGCGTATCTGACGATACATCAATTTTTCTGACACTTGATCATTATGATACATAGATGGAATCAATATGTGATGAAGATGCATTTTCTCAAGACTGCAGAATGAGTTCTCTGTGTTTCTTCAGCAGCCCATAGCTGGCTGGTGATTACTCCTCGTCCTTCGCCCCGTACTTCTCCCGCCACTCTCTATCCAGCATACCCAACTCGACAGAATCGTGATAAGCGCCGTTATACCAGACATCCTCCCGGGCACGCCCCTCCAGTACAAAACCAAGCCTCTGATATAACCTCACAGCTCCCTCGTTGTAAGAGGAAGCCGCGATTCCCACTCGATGCATATTCGCATGCCGGAAAGCCCACTCGAGCACCCATAGAATGGCCTCTGACCCGTAGCCCTGGCCCTGGTATTGCGAAGAGAGATTGATGCCGATTGACGTTTTGCGATGATGAACTCTGGCCATTTCCGCCGACGTGAGCGCGATGGTCCCAATCGGAATCGGGTCGCTGGGCTTCTCTCCCAAGGCCACGGCATCGGCGGAGACGGGAGCGGCCAGGGACACGATGCAACCGAGGAGACACGACTGCATGTGCTCACGGTAAGAGGTTGCGCCCTTTCTGCCTTGTGGCAAAGGCAAGAGCTGAGTTGCATTTTGGAAGCCTTGCGAGCCGTCGCGGTTCATTGACTGAAGGAATGGCTCGTCTTCGGTCTCAACTGGGCGGAATATGAGGCGTTTTGAGCGCCAGATGTTGCGATTGGGGTCGGACATAGCTGGCGATGCTGATACGGCAGCTTCTGCAGACGTGGTTTGAATGAATCTTTGTCTTTATATTGTTAACTTCGAAAGGGTTGCAGGGCCCGATCTTTTATACTAGCATTGAGGTTCACGTCAACTGACGAATGACTCGAGGTTGGCGGATGAATACGGGTAGCAATTAACAATGAAACAAAGCCCTCAGGCACCAGTGCGGCTGATATCTAAGGTGATGAGCCGAAAGGCACCTAGCAAGAAAGCTGACTCTCGACATGGTCGCGTTCCCGCTATCGCTTACTTGAGCTTTTCTCAATGAAGTTAGGGTTTGTCCGCCGGCTGCAGGCGACAGAGCCATATGTCTATGCACAGTGACTCACGACAGAGTTCACTGGCTGATGGTACATGCAGTGTTTCTCTTGAGACACAAGCTATTGGAGTAGTAATGCATCGAGAATTGTCACTTACCCCAATCGGTTACCGCTGTTGCCTGATATCAGCGCGGTCTCCATATTGGGACTGGATATTTCGGTTACCGCGACTTGCATGTCTTTCTGCACAAGCATTTTCTCTTGGGAGCTTTCCTTGTAAACAAGCCTCGATAGACTTTGACAGCCTGGGCAGTGCCCGTTCAAGAAATGTTCGACCTATCTCAGCGGCGATATATTCATCTGTGCTGTTAAATACAATGGAACTACTACTAAGGCGGGGGGGAGGTGCTGCATTTCCGATTTCCATGCCCGGTCATTGCCTACATCATGGCGCACTACAGAATCTCCTCAGGCAGAACAACGACCCAATTCTTGTCCGCAGTCACTGTCAGGTTGTTGGCAGCCTGGCCGGCGGCGTTCTCCGCAATCATCTCGCTCAACTCCTCATACGCCGACATCGACTTATTCACGAACAGGTGGACGCCACCTTTTGCGATATCGACGCCATGGAAGAGCATGAAGCCGTCGCTGCCTGGCGAGTCGCCACCCGCCAGCACAGGCTTCTTCCACTGGTCGATGTAGGTCAAGATAGCAGCCCATTTGCCGGAGAACCAGGTCGCGGGGGTGTATAGGTATGTGCCGAAGATCAAGTCGAGGTTTGACTGCTCGTCGTAGACACCATTCTCGATTTGGATCCTCGAGTTTGTGAGCTCGCCGGAGGAGGCGTTTCGCAGCATAGTCGTGACGCCAATTACATTCTCAGGCTTGACGTTGTAGCCATACTTTGAGTCCGAGGCGACGAACCGGACGAGCTCCTCTGCGGCAGCGGTGATCACATAAACTTCAATGCCGCTTGCCATGAGAGCATTGTACAGCTCGACTTGACCGGTGAAGATCTTGGGAGGATTGACTTCGTGATGCACCACCTCATCACCGTCCCAGTATTTGGTGGGAATGGTCTGGTTGTACGCCATGAGCTCATCCACGAAGCCTTTCAGCTCACCTAGAGTGAAGCCAGCCCAGACTTGCGCCACCCATGGGTAGCAAATGAGGTCGTCTATCTCGCAGAGACGGCTGTAGTAACTGTAGAGTGTTTCGGTGAAGTTGGCGGAATCTTTGAATTCGATTAGGTGCAATTCAGAAGGGAGATTCCACCGGGTTAAAATTCCGCGGTTCTCGAGGAATGGCAGTAGAGACTCTTCCAAGTCAAATCGATAGCTAGTGTTCTATTTGAGGTATGTTAGATGTTGCATCGGGCGAGGACATGGAGGTAGTCACGGACATCCATGTCGAACACGGCATAATTGCTCTGATTTGCATTGGCGGCAATCATTCTGTCCAAGGTAGCGGCAGCATCTTTTGGCCAGTGCTGAAGGCGCGAGGATGCAGATGCCAATTGAGAAGCATTCGCAAGGCATAGCGCCGCGGAGACTGAGCGATTGAATAACTTCATGGCGGAGATAGATAGGTGAAGGCGCAAAAGAAAGAAGTTGGAAAATCTTTGAAAGGGAGATGCTATACAAAACCCACCGATCTGCTAGGATGATTCAAACTTCGACCATTGGGTCAAGGCTCACGCCTTTATTGCCCTGCGAAGCACGAGCTATCTTGGCAGAAAGATAACGCGCCGAAGTCGCCATGGATGATGATATAGTGTATGGCGTTTGTTAAGGAAGTGAAGTTACGCACGTGTCCGGCTTCCTCAGTGAGGTTTTTCGCGGTCCTTTTGTGCAAAGGTGCGTCTCCATGCACCAGCGACACCCGAGTGGGGAGCTGCAGACGCTCATGGTGGATGGGAACCATTGAAGCCAGCCTGCAGCCCGGCGCTCACGTGGCGCGGGGCTGTTTCTCCCACCGCCGCTGATCGTCGCCCGTGAGGCAGCCAGCAACGCCGACCAGCAGCGCCAGCCTCCCACTCCGAGCCGTCTGACGTCGTTGTCCGCTTCACATGCGAGACACGACATGCCCACACCGACGAGCCCGAGTCGCGTCGACGTGCGGTTGCAGCGTCTTCTCAACTATTCTTCCTTCGTGCACTCTATGTCTCCTAGTCCCCTGTAATCTTCTCAGTATGCCAGCACGCCGTTCTTAGCTCGACGACTCCCACTCCTTCGGCGCAACAGCTCGACACCGTAAGCGGTCACCGCCGCTCAGCCAGCCGCCCACCCATCCCGCGACATGGATCCAGACAACCCACCAGCGCATGACAGTGCTGAGACTCCCGTGGAAGACGTGAAATCAACCCCGGCGGATGAACATGAGCGCGACGTTGAGGACAGAGAGGCACACGAGGCCTGGGGGTATCTATTCAAGCCGGATAAGACAGGCACGGACAAGTTCAAGGCTCTGCTCAGAGGTGTGAAAGACATGATCGTACGTTTCGCACCATCCGAGAAAGCTTACATATGAAGCTTGGTTGGACCTGCATGGACAGATGCTGAACCGTCACTAGAATGAACATTACGAGCCCTCCGACAACCCGGATTTGACGCCTTCGCAACTGGCAAACTTCTACAGGGATCTGAACGGTAACTACGATCAGCTCTTCCTAGGGACGCCAGGTGCAAGCATCGCGTTCATATACAAATCGCTTGGATGTCTCCACAGTCTGCAGCCGTTGCCGCACTCGGCCACCTTCACGGATCCAACTGTGCCGGCACTGAAGACCGAAGGATGGATCATGTGGCAGACCATCCAGGTCTTGCTCGGTCCAGACGAGCACTCCGTATTCCTCATGGAGGCTGTCAAGCGCTACGATATCAAAGATCCTAGCACGGGTGAGGTCCTACCCAAGATACTGCCCAGAAGCTGTTTCCCAGCACAGCCAGACAAACATATGGTGGCATGGTATGAGGGTGTCTCCGAGAGACTACGTACAGAGGCGGAAGAGGAAATCCGCAAGATCGAGGACGAGAAAGAGGCAGATCGGTCCAGGGTTGCCGTCAGAGGCCATGACACCGACGATGAAGAGAGCGTAGACTCCAGAGGCCCGGCGCTTGCGTATTTCCGCAATCCACTGTACAGGCACGTCGATGGAAAGTCGACGGTAGCGCCCAATGGCTCAAAGCGGCCAGCTGTCAGTCCGAGGCCCTCTTCACTGCGAGGAAAGAGCAGAGAAGCTGCCACACGGTTTGGACATGTCATGCGAAATGTCGCCAGTCCCCGTCTGTGGGATGGTCATGGTCCAAGTCACGATCATGAACACCGACACGGAAGCAGGCCCGGTAGTCGTGATCCTGACAGAGAGCGCAGAAGGAGAGGTAGTCTGCCTCATCATCTGCCTGGCGATCCTCCACCTGACCGCGATCCCTATGATGAACGATTGCCGTCACCAGCTCCTGTGCAGCCTCGTCGCCATTCACGTCGCCGCAGTTCTCGCCTTGAGCCGCGTCCGATGGTCAACCGTCCTGACGAGGACTGGGAAGCAGATGACAGTCCCGCGTACAGCCGCGAACCCAGCCCTCGGCCAGGCTCCATGCATCGATCCCGTCCTGTCCCTCGTGACTTCAACGACCCACATATCCGACACTCGAGAAGCCATGAACCAACTCCTTCCTCGCAACGTGACGGCGACGATTACTTCACGTCTGAAGAATCTTCTAGACGCAGGCGTGCTTCGACTCACGATGATTCCCCTGAGGCGCCGCCGCCTCCTCGCCAGCCAGGTTTCGGACCCTCATTCGGACCTTCGGCCGCTCCGCTCTTTGCATCTCACGTCGCTCGCCAGCCGCCACCGCCCAATACTTTCGGGAGAGATGGCCCTGCTCCAGGCCCGCCGCCGCCGCCGCCGCAGATGAATTATGACCCTCGACAGTACCCAGGTCCGCCAAATCGCCGTCCCCGACCTCGCCATCCCGATTACGACGGTCCTCCGCCCCGCGGTCCTCCTCGCCCTTACTCGAGAAGTCCTCCGCGGCGTCGCGGCTCGCGCCCTGCCTCAAGGCCGCGCCCTCCTCCGTACGATGATCGTTATCCCAGCCCAGCGCGAGGGCCGCCTCCACCCGAACCTCGTCGTCGAAGGTCTCGTCCGCCTCCCGGTCCAGACCCTCGCTACAGTGACCCACGCGATGACCCGTACTTGTCAGAAGAAGAAAGCCCGCCTCCAAGCCCTGATGACAGGCGTGCGAGGCGCAACAGCCGACGCAAGAGCAGAGGTGCTGGCCCGGACGATTTTGGTCGTGGCAGTGACATCGATGCGTTTTACTCCGCGCCCGAGGGCCCTGATCGAAGAGGACCAGGGAGGCCGAAAGTGACAAGGTTTGCGAATGAGCCGGTCAGCGGGGTGGATGGGAGGAGGTATCCTGGGGAGCCTCCTTGGCGATGATGGGAATTTGAGAAGACGACCTTACTTGATCACGATAGATGTACGCCGGTTCAAATTTACGCGATAATGAACATTGAAAATGCATATCGACTAGATATCTGCAGGCATTGGCCAACCTTTGTTATGGCATTCGAATCTTGTATCGACTATTTGCAGGCATTGGCCAACCTTTGTTATGGCATTCGAATCTTGTGCGCATCATGTCACCTTGTGTTGCCACTTGAGAAGGATGCGAGGGTGCAGCACGTGTTGCACGCTTTTGACTGACGCAGAATTTGTCGCTCGCCATCTCGGACTACGAATATAGCGAGTGATTTGATCGAGATCGCGGACCGCCACTTGAGGTCATCAACTCAGGCATGTGAGGCGGAAGCCCTAACGCGGATACAGAAGTTGCGATGGTGCCAATAGTCGACATAAGTATGGCTTCTGTGGAAACGGGACTGGTCGAACGCGGGAACGGTCGTGTGGCGATGGGTTTGGACGCTCAATCTCACCATTCACAGGGTTATCAAGGAGGACGACTGACGTTTGGCCGACCAAGCGTCTGAGCCGTTCATATTCCGGGGCATGCGGAGTCAAGCACTTCCATCAATCATGAGCAAAAAGCAAAGTCGGCAAATGAGGAGGTGCATGATTCGGTCCCAGGGTCAGTCCGCGTGTCATGCGAATGGGGTGTCATTGGTAAAGAGTGAATCACGGCCTTGAGAACGCAAAAATGGCGGAGGCAAACCCTCCAGGATCGCATCAACCTGGGCAGAAAACAGAGTCACAATACGGCAGCATTGTCATGCGTTAACAAACCGCACATAATGAAAGCTACGACCGAGGCTGTGTCGAGACACAAAGAAGCATTGTATACAGGTGTGAAGGGTGAATCATGCGACTAATAGAATCACCATGCGTATGGGTGACCAGCTTCGCTCTGCCCGCGTTGCATACAACTTGAACTTTGCGACGCGAGCAAAACGCACGGTTGAATTACCTACAACTGCGATCAAGACTGCAAAGCAGCCTTTCGTGCAAAGTACAATCGACGTTCAGTTGCCGTGTCGTCGACAACTGATCTTCGCTTTGCCTGGAATGGCGATTGCGCGCGGAAGCCTTAGGCTGAATTCTAACGAGCAGACCACACTAATAAGAATGGCTCCATCACGGTTCGACAGCGCACAGCGAATGCTGTCCCACCACTGATCTTCCGATCATGGACGTCAATATATTCGACTGACTGACTTTCATATCTTGATAGAATATTTCGCAAAAATCGGTCGTAGAAAGCCGGGAGCGACTGGGTCACCTCTGTCTTTATTTCTAGTGAACCTTGATTTTGAAGAGAGCTCGTTCTTCCTCGAGCTTAGCGCGAAGAACATTTGACTTCACCGATAATTGGAAAGATATGAATGTCGCAAAGTCTATATACGGAACCAAAACTGCCCTGAACTGATGATCGCCACGCGGGGGTAAAAGTCTTTGACATTGACCCGTATGTGAGAGAGATCTCTGAGCTCAGTGGCTGTTAGAAAGTGAGCTTGGGTCTTTCTCAGCGTCTGCGAAAAGCTTTCAGTTCAGTTGACGCATGCTATCTATATACCGACTACGCCGCGAGAGGAATAATATAACAGGACGTCGTCGAGAAAAGCTTTTGATATTCCCTAACTGAATACGTCGTATAGAAGTATACGAATGTAATCAGTCACTAATACCTCGGCCTCCTGTTATTTACTAATTACGGCTTTGAAGCGCTTCAATATTTCCTAATGATATTTATGATATACCCTAATAGAAAGTATTATATACTGCGATTTAATCATTGAATAATGTCTCTAGTGTACACTTGAGAAGAGGAAGCTTAGCCTAACGTAGAGAAGTTATACGAAATGACTTTAACTAGAGATACTATTTATCGATATAGAAGAATATTAAAGTTACAATATAAGCATTGAAAGTGAAATTTATATGTAATTATAATATTATAGAAACGTTATATATATTATGGCAATGGAGATACAAATCCTGATTAGATTTACTATTTGAAATACAAAGATATATAAAGCTTATTTGAAGTATTCAGTAGTTAAGATATATATTAACAGTAAAGATATTTGGGTTCTAAACTTATTTATAGAACCCCTAGTCAAGACCTTTATTCTTAAGCGTATATGTTAAGAAGCGAACCGCTTAGGGTGATATTGCCGATACTACAAGATCATGACCAAGCAAGCGTGATATCACCTCGGCAACCGTGCTCACACCGATATATGATATGATCCGCTCGCCTATGAGCACCCAGCAGTCGATTGAATATTCTGTGGTGGTCGGACGATTGGCAGTCGAACGAAACTTCGCACACATCTCTCTGTGTACTCCAGATGCCGCTCAGTTTGCGAGACCTTGAGGTGCTAACGACGATTGAGCCTAGCGATCACAATACCACCTGCTTGTTAAAGCACTTCCAAAGACGTTAATGGAATGAACGGTCGCAGATCTCCACTAAGTTCTCCGCATCTGGCCAATCCAGCGCGTCACAAGCTCTGGAGCCTTAATCTTATTGGCTCAGCAGATGGTATGCTGCCTAGCTGTGTCAAGTTGAGACCGATGACAGGAGCGCAATCGTGCGCATGAATAGATTGGGCTCCAACGATCATCGCACCCAGACCAGCTCTGGGAGCAGAGGCTATGAGCAGTGAAAAAAAGTCGGTATGGGATCGAAAAACCTTGTCACTGGAAACGAGCACATACGTGGACACTAAGAAGAGCAAAGCGATCACGACAAAGTGAAGCGATACCTCGACAAGAACCTTGAACATCAACAATGCTGTCTCACGTCGGATATCTCCACCCTATTGAGGTGCTATCAGTAGCACTGTACCCACGATAATTGGTCAAGAATCTGGTGAGAAGCTATTGAGCTACTCAGCAACTCGTGATTGCTTACACAACGACATCTCAGAAAGCGGCACGCGTGACTTACCATATTCATGGCTCTAGCCATGAATAAGGCGGTTCCTCTCGACGTGAACAGGCTGACCTAACAACGGATCGCCATCTCAGCGGATGACGATGCGAGGTCGCATGCAGAATGCACCAAACACATGTGCTCTACGCGATGAAACGAAGGCAGGGGGCCACCTGGAGATGAGAGCGTGGGAGTAAAAGTGTGAGTTGCCTCGAGACGCGGTCGCTACATTCACAACCTCGACGAAGTAAAGCACATCTCGATATTGATTGTGAGCGGTCATATAGCATTTGCAGGCTCCGATCGGCATGGATCATGCTCGCTCGGCATGGATCAATATGTCGTCGTAGCGACGTCTTCCACTCGTCCTTTCATTTTCTCAGAGACATTCGTGACGGTTTGACAGAGAAAGAGCGCGTTAGACTACATCAGAACGCATCGAACAACCAAGTGGCGGTAATCATAAAACCAATACCGATATATCACACGCAAAAAGAACCCGCCGACCAAATTCGTCCCTTATATCCGACTCTTTGACTCTCATCACTCTCCAACGGCGTCGATGACCTTGTCTTCGCTCTCGATGATCATCGGCGGCTTCGGGATGTTTCTCCTGAGCACGTGGCGCTTGAAGAAGTAGGGCGTCATCACCGTCAACTCGTGGGTGATGAACTTCTTTGTCGGAACGGAGAACACCTCTGCAAAGATCGTCAGTTCTCGCTCGCCCGAGAGAACATGCTGTCAACTTACGGTCAAGTTCCTCAAGGGTCAGCTGCTTGGTCTCTCTGACGAAGCAGAAGACCATGAACCAGGCGATCAGGTTGAGACCAGCGTAGAATCCGACTAAATTTCCATCAGCATCATGAACAGTATGGTTAGAGTACCTTGGGTACCTACAAGCTCCGACTTGAGTCATTGCGTGTTGCATCTCAGGGAAGGTCAGACTGAGAATACCAGCTGCGAGTGACTGTCAGTGACTATGCAAGCGGATGCAAGAAGATCGCAATCAGCTTACCAAACGTGTTGTTGATGCAGACGGCCCAGGCCATTCCCTGCTCTCTCTGGATGGTGGGGAAGACCTCTGCGGAGTATTGGAAGGCCACAGGTCCTTCTCCGAGACCGTAGCAGATCGTGAAGAGGTAGACGAATCTACAGAGATCAATGCATTAGTGAGACTCAAGACCGGAGCATTGCCGACAAATCTTACAGAACAACGGGTCCAATCTGGGCTGCTCTGCTGCCACTATCATTGAGCAGCGAGAGACCCGCAGCTAGAAGGAAGAGACACATCAGAGGAAACGTCTGCGGGAAGGTCAGCAACGTTCCAAGATTTCAAAGCGCGAAGTCACCTACGATAAGACAGAGTCTTCTGCGGCCTTTGGTGTCGATCAGGAACAGGGTCGGAATAGTGGACAGGACCTGGATTGCACCGTAGCCGAGAGACGCATACAGGGCTTGTGTATCGGTGTAACCTGCTTCGGCGAAAATACTCGAGCTGTAGAAAGAAATGACTACACAAGTGTCAGTTCCACTGCGTGAGACGCACAGAATGGAAGACTTACTGTTGATACCACACATTTGCTGCGCAATCATGACTGTCGAAGCGCCGTAGTTGGCACGCCTAATGCGAGGGACAGTGAAACAATCCCTCAGACGATCAAAGTATCCTGCACCTCCAGCGGCCTTGAGTTCTTCTTGATAGATGATGTACGAGTAGTAGTAGTCCCTGGCGGCGATAATTGGGTGCGCTCTCAAGCGATCCATGGACCGGAATCCTTTGGCAACATGACCATGCTTCATGAGCCAACGAGGAGACTCAGGGCAGAAGAAGATGCCTACGGCAAGGACAAAGGACGGGATGAAGGCAGAGCCAAGCTGCAACCGCCACGCGATATCTCCAGTATCTTTGACGATCACATTGGCGCAGAATCCAAGGAAAATGCCTAGAAGACGGTCAGTAGACGTTTACAAGTAAGCCCATCATGCAAAAAGCTTACCGATCACCACCCATAGCTGCCAGAACATCACCAGAGCTCCTCTAACACGAGCTGGCGCCATCTCAGCAGAGAAGATCGGTACCGTGGCATTCTTCGCGCCGATTCCAATGCCCATAATGAATCGAGCAGCGAACAGACCCTCCCAAGATTGCGCAAAACCAGATCCAATGGGAGTGGCTGTAAGGATGAGGGCGGTAAAGAAGATTTCACCCCTTCGACCAAGATACTTGTTGAGAGGATCAACAATGAAGGCGCCGATCAGACCTGCAGTCAAGAAGATGATCGAGTTCACCAAACCAACGATCCACGCATCCCTCCCTTCACCACTGTCGATGCCGAACTCTTGGGGAAAAGACAAGTTTGCACCGTTCGCACCGGTCTGGTCCCAGCCCTGAGTCGCTGCGCCAATAGCGCATAGGCCGATGGAATACCACAGCATCTTGGGGCCGTGCCACTTATGATCGTGCTCATATTGCAAGGCGTGACGTTCCTCGTCCGAAAGTCCGGGCACTGAAGCAAAATGCTGTGGATCACGAGCAACCAGGGCAGCTCGGCCAAAAAGCTCTGCGTGCTCAGGCATGCCGTTCAATGTTGCGAATTCAGCGGCTTTGGCGACATTTTCCTCGCGGCTGCCACGCTGCAAATGTCATGATCAGCATGCGTCTGTCAATGAGAGACTTGGCAAAGGGTTCTTGGCTGCCGTTCGTGAATAGCTTACCTTCAGTGGGTTTTCAACGATGTTGAGGGCGACGGAGGAACGGCGACCAGCCGTCTCAATCAGATCATCGCCTTTGGTTGTATCAGACAGGACGGCCTTCTCATTGTGGGAATTGCCGTTGTCTATCTCCGCAGACAGTTTATCAGACATCTTGACACCGGCTTCTGGGAAGCTTGAGAGGCGGAAGTTTGCGAGGGACAAGCACGACCGGCACCTGTCCCAAGCACGTTGGCACCATGCTTGATATATGGGAATCTCCACGCCAAGGTCTGGGGCCCCAGCGGCTTCAGCTGGAGGTGGGTCTTGGAGAATGACAATCCAACCTTGTCGTAGCACGGATGATCCTTCCTGGCGGGGCTGGCCACGAGCCGCGTCTTAGTGCTGCAACCCTCGGCCCTTCGGTGTGTCAGACACCACGGGGCTTCCAAGCTGTGACTGGATTAATTTTGCGGCAACTGCGCGTTACAATAGGCATTCAGATCACTTCGTACGACCATGGATGAAGAGCAGCTTGGATGGCATATCAACACCTGTCGCGGTCTCGCGACCTGATCCTCAAGTCGATGAGTAGCTCTGCCACGCGACACTGTACGACTAGGGTTGCCAAGCGGCCCCTCACTTTGTCGGCAGAATAGCGTCCACCGGACAGGCATTTCTGCAGCCGCATCCGCGCCGTGGCTTGCGATCTGACCTTTGTGCAGCCTCGTATGGTTAGTGCAGCATCTTATCGTCTCACACCCTCTCCACATGGTGTATGAGGCACGGCGACAGTGGGGTCGCTTTTTCACTACTCGGCCGTCCACATTGGTTGACTACCAAAGTTGCGCCGTCCATGTCAAGCTCAATAGCTCCAGTCTCAGTGGTCCGCCATGTGGCCCTCAGTGCCGTACCCCTCGGGTTCCCACCACTGAGGCCTTCGCCTCGCTCGCAGTGCTGCTCCGGCGACGGGAGCATCTTCGGCAGCGGCGGCGTCGCCGAACGCAGGGCGAATGCAATCGGCCAATGCCGAAGCCTTGGTTTTCGGCGCTCGAGGCGGCATTGCGTGGGTGGCGGACTTTAGCATCCATGCTTATGCGTGATTAACGCTGAAAGATACCACGCTAACCTTGGCGACGAGCGGCGTGGAGGCGGCTTTGCGAAGAAGGGCATGCCGAACCGTGCGTACGGAGAGGTTCGTCGCGTCTGCGAATTCAGCGTACAAAGCAAAAGTTAAGTGGAGCTGAGGTGGTCATACACGTTCTAGGCCTTGCGCGCACGGCACGGCGCTGGAGGACTGTCCAGACGTGAAAGGCTCGTGATCAGAGCTGACAAGTGCGGGATAGAGCCTGCATTGGCGGGCATCCATCTGGAAGGCCTGAGGAGGGACTTGCCGCCCGAGCCGCTCACTCTACTCTGCCTGCTACCTTGACTGGTATACTCTACTCCTGACAGGATTAGTTGGAAGCAAAACGCCTACTTACATTGTTGACCAAGAATCTCAAGAATCTCGCTTTTGTTCCCAAGGACCAGGAAGCGTATAACCGGTCAAATCTGCGGATAATGAGGATGGAGGAGAAGGCCCTTCACCTGGTCCAGGCAATGTGAGCATTTGGCAATAATCCTAGGTTGCCCAGACATGGGAAGGCTTCAATGGCAGAATTGGATGGCAAGGCGAGGGCTTCGACAGCAGCAGCGCAATTGAAAGGTGTGGAAGAGGGTGTCTTGAGTGAGTCTCGCTCGATGTAGGTCAAAGGACACCCAACGCACGTCATCCTTGAAAGAGTGCTCCGGCGGTATTTATTATGAGGTAGAAAATGCAAGAGTAAATGCAGCTAATTTGAGACTCGGAATTGCGAAGCGAAGATTGTGAGGCCCTTGAGAGGCTCAAGTTCCTTGAGTCCGAGTCACAGGGCCCAAAGAGGACTCGGACGTCATCTCGTCAATCACAACGATGCTTTCACGGCTGAAGGGATTCGTCGCTACTACTGGGCCATTATGAGGGACTGGCACTCCTTGCTTGCGTCAACGCATCGTCCTGTGAATGACCAAGTTGGCGAGGAGATGCGATTCGATAATCTATAGTATCGTCCGTAAAGCATTCCCAATCAGCTAGAATGCTTTCGGACACTGGGCAAACGACGATGCCGTTCCGTCTCCGCAACCAGAGAACGCCTTTCCTGAAGTTGCCGGACAGCGTATCGTTTTCCAACCGGGACTCCGGCAGTTTGATCACCAGAAGCCAGCCATACTACAAAGCATTGTGCACCATGTACCCGAAGATTCGGACAACCTCGAAACATTGGAGATAAAACAAAACATCATTGCGAAACAAACAAATGAACGCCTGGCTATGGAAAATGGTGGCTGGTTGCGATTGCGACAACATGCTTGCTGGTGCTGTCGGGTGGGGTAAGAGCACGCCATCGTGCTAAACCCCCATCCTCTTCCCCGATCAGCACGCACGCCATATGATGGCCTTCGACGGCCACACATCATCACTGAAACATTCGGCTAGCGAGGATGTTGTGATCGTAGCGCGGGATTCCTCATGCTCAAGGTTCGTACGTAGGTACATGGAGCTAAGGCGAATGCCAATCGCCTTCAGATGTTTTTGGGGAGCTACATATCTGGAGCTCCTTCGATTTCTTTCTTTTTTTTCATCATTGCTTTGGCGACAGCAAATATGCCTTCGGTTGACGATTCTACGCAATTTCTCTCGCTAAAGCAAAATGGCGTGAACGGCCACGCCAAATCGCCGCCTTCGGCCCCGTTCAGCAACCTCGGTCTCAAACAGAATGGCATCAACAACCACGACTCACCGCGGACCAATGGGTTAGCGAAAGTTGAAGCCAGCGCATTCCATAATGAGGATGAGTTTCTGCGTCTCGAACAGCCTCAGCAAGACCTCCTCCTCTTGCATGGCCCTCGCCAGAAGTACACTCTGGAGAAGTCCAAGGAAATCCCAGAACTCCACGGTGATGACGAGATCCTCGTCCAGACCCTTGCCATCGGTCTCAATCCCGTAGACTGGAAGGGTGCCGACTACGGCTTCAGCCAGCCTAGCTACCCGTGGGTAAATGGACGCGACTTTGCCGGCATTGTCGTCAAGGGATCTCGCAAGGATAGCCGAGTCAAGCAGGGCGATGTTGTCTTCGGTCCTTCGACAGACTATCGTGATGTGCGGAAGGCAGCGTATCAAGAATACGTCGTCACGACTTCCAGTAACGTCGCTCGCATCCCTCAAAGCGTTCAAGTGAAGGAGGGTGCAGCTCTCGGAGTTGCGTTCGTTGCCGCACAGATTGCGCTGGGCATCAGTTTCGGGCTCGACTTCTCTCGACCGGTCCAGGGGCCAAATGGTCCTGACTTCCTCCAGATTGCGCGTAGCCTGAACCCGCTTCACGTCCCTGATGACATCCGAGGAGAAGTCTTTGGCAGCATCTCCCAGTCAGAGAGGCCCAAGCCTGGGGAGTGGATCGCAGTCTGGGGAGCCAATACTACAACCGGGCAACTGGCAATTCAGCTCGCAAAACTAGCTGGCCTAAAAGTCGTGGCGATTGCGGATCTCGCAAAGGGAAGTCACCGGCTGGTAGAGATTGGCGCCGACTTCCAGATCGACAGGCATGACCACAAGCGGGCTGTTGAGGTTCTGAAAGCGGTCACGGGCGGCAAGCTTCGCTTCGGCGTTGATGTCGTTGGTGCAGAGACTGCATCTGCACTGCAGGAAGCCCTTCAGAAGTCGACTTCTGGTCCGCAGTCTCACTTACTCGGATTGACTGGCACTCCCAAAGAAGCCGCGCCGGGTGTCACCATCCACAAAGTGCCAATTAAGTTGTTCCACGAGTCTTCAGTGTACGGTGACGCTGTTGTGGAATGGCTCGAGAAGCTGCTCATTGCCAAGTGCTTGAGGCTGCCTGAGGTCGAAGTCGCAGAAGGTGGCTTGGCTGGTATCAACGATGCCTTAGACCGACTACGCGCAGGGACCGTCAGTGGAAAGCGGATTGTCGTCTCGGTGGGTGGTCGAAGCCCCAGCAATAGCGGCAGCAGTACGCCCGCACCTCTATCGCCACCTTTGAACGGCAACGGCTGCTCTCTCAACGGTGTCGGTAGCTACGGTGAAGCTGATGCTGACCTGAGCTATCACGATAAAATCAATGCCGATCCGGAGAGAGTCAAATTCGCCTACTGGGTGCCAAATGTCTCTGGTGGTCTAGTCGTCAGCAAGATCCCGCAGCGTACGAACTGGGACCTCAAGTCAAATGTCCGGTACGCTCGTACTGCCGAACAGGTCGGATTCGAGTATGCGCTTTCGCAGATTCGTTTCATGTCTGGCTACGGCGCCGCGAACCAACACGAGCCTGTCTCGTTCTCTCAAGCTCTCTTGGCCAAGACAGAACGTATCAAGCTCATCGCTGCCTTGCTACCGGGTCCCTGGAATCCCGCAGTGGCAGCTAAGCAAATCGCCTCGATTGACAACTACTGTGATGGCCGTATCGCCGTCAATGTCGTCTCTGGCTGGTTCAAGGCTGAGGTAGGTTCATCTTATATGGAATCATAATGAATCCCTCAAACGCGTTGTATTAATCAGAACACAGTTCACTTCAATTGGTCAATGGTGGCTTGACCACTCGGAACGCTACCGCCGAAGCCGCGAGTTCATCCAATGCCTGAAGGGCATTTGGACGCAAGAAAAGTTCACCTTCAAAGGTGACTTCTACCAGTTCAACGACTACCCTTTGCAGCCCAAGCCTCTCGTCTTGCCCAACCGCCCGTATCCCGAAATCTTCCAGGGCGGCAACAGCGATGACGCTCGCAACAACGGCGCCGCTGTATCAGACTACTACTTGTGAGCCTCACATCCCTTCCTGCGGTCTTGACCATCACTGACGCGTTCCCAGCATGAACGGCAACACTCTCGAGGGCTTCCAGACGCAGATCGCCGACGTCCGCCAGCGCGCCAAAGACCAAGGCCGCGAGGGCCAGGTCAAGTTCGCGCTCAACGGCTTCGTCATCTGCCGCGAGACGGAGGAAGAAGCGGTCCGCGTGCTGCAGGAGATCCAGGGCAAAGCGGACGCCGAGGCCGTCGAAGGCTTCCGGCAGCAAGTCCAGAACGCGGGCGCGTCGACGCACAACAAGACGGGAATGTGGGCCAACTCAAAGTTTGAGGACCTGGTGCAGTACAATGACGGGTTCAAGACGAAGTTGATCGGCACTAAGGAGCAGATCGCGGATCGGATTCTGCTGTTGAAGAGTCTGGGTGCTGATATTATCCTGACCGCGTTTCTGCACTATGATGAGGAGATCGAGCAGTTCGGAAGGGAGGTTTTGCCGCTCGTCAGAGCTTTGGAGAAGCAGGGCAGAGGCAAGGATCAAGAGTATGAGATCAGGCTGACTGGCGACGTTTACAAAGAGAAGAAGGCTTTGCCGGTCAGGTAGATAGATCAGTGAAGTATTGGTAGTATCGTGAGATAACTGTCTTTAGTAACGAGTAATAACGTAATGTCAAACATCTACATCGGATTTCTAAGGCATCTGTGTTGGTTTGATCAAGGAAAAGCTTGATGTTCAGTTACATACTCCAAAGAGGATATAAGGTGTTCGTTACATGTTGTTTGTCATATCTGCGATTTGGTTCCATTTTGGGCCAGCCTTACGAAAGAGGCGGGAACTTCCTGAGGAAGTGGCTCGGGCACTCGTATCCGCTTGGGTTGTGGTGGAGGTACTCCTGGTGGTACGATTCCGCATCCCACCATGTTCCCGCTTCCAAGATCTCTGTTGCGATCTTGCCGTTGTACCACTGGTCGTTCGCCTTCTTGGTCACATCCTCGGCAATCTGCTTTTGTTCGGCATTGTGGTAGAAAATGCCGCTGCGGTATTGCGAGCCAACGTCAGGGCCCTGACGGTTGGCGGTGGTGGGGTCGTGCATGCGGTAGAAATATTCGAGCAGGCTGCGGTAGGAGACTTGCGCGGGGTCAAAGACAACCTGGAGCGCTTCGGCGTCTGTGATGGGCGGAGTCAGCGCATGATGTGGGAATGAAGACATTAGGGTTGCGACTCACGGCCAGTGGAGCCTGAGCACACAGAGCGGTAGCTGGGGCTCTTGGTGTCGCCGCCGATGTAGCCGACACGAGCGTCAAGCAGGCCCTTGGAGGCAAAGTCCTTGCGGTACATGTGCTCGACGCCCCAGAAGCAGCCAGCGGCGAGGGTACACTTCTGCGCGCCTTCGGGGACGTCCATTTTGGCGGTTTGTTCGGGCGCGAAGCGCAGTGTTGAGGATGTGAAAGGTCGAGTCAACTTTTGAAAGATGGAGGTCATTACCGCGGCGCCGGTAAGCGTGAGCAGTAGCAAGAGAACACGGCGCGGTGTAATACGAGGCACGGTGACAAATGGGGTGGTGGTCTGATGGAAGTGATTTGGAAACAGACTTGTGAATATCGTACAGGTATATTTACCCTTCGCGGTTACAAATCATTTGCGAACAAGCTCCTACCTGTCTGGTGCGATGCGAGCTGTTAGTCGCGTCATCGAGCCCGAAGGCCGCCACTCACTGCCGGCAGCCGAGGCGTCTAGCGCTTCGCGAAGCCCCTCTCGCCACATGGCATTCATGAGCTATGGTTGACAGGGTTAGGGTTGGGGTTGTCATCCATTTGCAGACTTGAGCCCTGAGGCACCAGAGAATGCTGTGTACAGTCATGGTTTTGGAACTACACGGTGATGAAGGTAAATCATTCAAATCAATATCGGGCTCCAGTCGATTTCTTCTGCCGAGAGCTGATGCTGCTGCCGACGACCCCTGTGACATGAATTCCCGTCAGGCATGGGACCACATTCTCAGACCAATGCGCGAGCCTCCTCCGCCCCATGAAACCGTGTTGCTCGTTCTTCTCCCAACGACTTTGTAACAGTCATGCGAGCCCTGCTTCATAGCAACAATACTATCACTTCCTGTGTGTTCGAAAGCGTCTCTGTGCTCGTGCCAGACATGCTTGTGTGGTGCCAATGCATCTGTGCCGCAAGCTCCTGGTCTGCGTGACCGTGATGCCGCCAGTGTCTCCCTTCGCATGACATAACGTCGCCCTCATACGCGGGCTATCGAATCGTCGCCAACTATGTGCTCATAATAGCGGCTTTGGCATCAGTCAAGCATATGGTATTGGGAGATTCGCGTACTTCTCAATTGGATCAAGAACATGTCGATGCTTACGTAGGTGCCCTCTGTGTCGCTAGACGTCGCTCAAGCTTTGGGACCACAAGTGCCTCAGAGCCTTACGACGACATAGCGATGCTCGACTTAGCAATTCCTTGTCTACGACACAGCATCGTGGCTTTGCCGCGGTCCCAGCGCTTCTCGTTTCCTTCTTCCTTCTCATATGGCCACCAACAAAGGCTTCGTTTCTTACAAGAGCACCACTCTACTCGCTTGAAAGTTCTCATATCGCCGTCAAAGACGGCTCTGACACGCATGAAGAAAACCGAAAAAATTTCAAGTATTGATTTGGTATGCAGTGCCGATTTATCAAGGGTATCTCTAATGAAGCCAACAGGCTTTGCTAATCAATGCATGGCTCGGGTGCAAACCCAGCACTCGAAACGATGCGAACAAAAGAAATGAGGGAGAGAAAAGGAAAGAAAAGGAAAGGACAAGATCGTCAAAAGCGATCCTTCACATCACCACGCAGCCGCCCTCCTTCTGCTTCCTGCCCGCCATCCAGCCCACGACTTTCTGATGGGATTCGTCCTCACCAGCATCGTACAGCGGTAGATCGGCTTCTGCGATTCGCTTGCGTTTGAAGAGCCCGAGTTTCCTTGCTTTGGCCATACTTGGCAAGCCACCTTTGCCGTTCTTGCTCGATCGACGATTGTGTCCAGTGCTCGGGCTCCTACCGCCAGCGCGAGGTACCGAAGGAGCCGGGGCAGCTGGCTCAGATGGTGCAGGAGGATGCCATGCAGTCACTGGGTGCGGTACAGTACTAGCTGGTTCAAGCTGACGGTGAGGTACATGGTCTGATGGTCGAGTGGTGGGAAACAGGGAAGATGTTCCCTGGGTGGCGGCTGCTTCGCGGAAAGCTTGGATATGCGGTGGTAGGCGGCGGTTCGTGGCGAAGTTTGTGAATTGTTGAGGTGGGAGGGTTGGAGTGGCTCTTGGAGTGTCGTAGAGGGGAACGGACCCCGAAGAGCGATCAGGTTGCTGGTGGCCCGGCGGGTTAAGGAGAGAGGTGCTGTAACGATATCGCCCATTTCGACCAGACGCAATAGTCTGATCTTGATCTTCTTGCGAGACTCGTGATGAGCTCGACTGAATCATTGCGCCAGTTGATGTGGGGGGAAAGCCGCGATGGGCAGGCGGAATTACAGGGCTGACATTCTCCCAGTCACCGATCAGTCGGGGTGCTGGTCCTGCACCAATCCGACTTGTTGCATTGCTATAAGCTCTTTGCAATCCACGGGGCATATGGCCTGTGTAGAAGCTCCTGTTGGTCTCGTACGAATTCCGAGACGGAGCCATGGCTGAAGCAAATGCGCGGTCTGCGCTGAAATTCTCAGCCGTAGACACAGGTGCACTTGCTGGTCCGGTAGCGTGACCAGCATTCTGCCTTGTCACGACAGCAGGCTTAGGCGTTGACCGAACGGGAGCATCAAGACCAGCCATGACGCGGAAGCGGCTGGGCAATGGGGCGTTGGGCTCTTCGGTGTACTCCGGTAGAGGGAAGAATGCACTGGTGCTGTCGCTGCTCATGCGCTCATGAACACGCTCCTCCAATGCCTGGAAACGATGACGCTGTGCGTTGCTTGCTGCGCGCTGCAAGGAGGCCTGAGACCGTGGCGCAGTATTCGAAAAGGGCTCCTCCATTGCCGCTCTGGCGTCATTGGCTTCATTCGTCTCCATTAGATCTGGTAAAGATCGAGCGGCATCTGGATGCCCTGCAGGCCCGGACGAGAAGGAACTCGGTCGGCGTAGGAGAGCAGGGCTTGCGGATCGTAAGCCGTTGCGCGTTGGATTGAAGGTTGTCGCAGCTCTTCCCAATGTGACGGGACGTTGGCTGAGAATACTGCCTTTGTTTTGATTGACAGTCCTTCGGCGGACCAGAGCGACTTCATCCGCAACATCGATCTCAGGCTCTTCCAGCATCTGTGGTGGCGACTTCCCTAGAGTCAGCGAGAATGTCTGTCCAGCTCGGTCGGCAAATTGCGGATCGAAATCGAACAGAATGATCCTTCCAGCTTCGATATCGTGGGTGAACTCTTCTGGTGAGCCGGCATCTCCAACACTACCCGGGCTTGTCACAAGCAGACGACCCTGCACATGGGCATGATTGCCCAGCGGAGTGGGCTGTCCAGCTTCGGAGTAAACCCATCGAACCTCACTGAAGGGACAGCCGTAGCCCTCGTCCAGCTCATGGTCAATGCTGTGTGCTTCAATGCTGACCTCGCTCTCTGCAGCTTTATGCGGCACTATGTACAGTCTGATGGTTCGATCGTTGACGATCATGGCGACGGTATCACCCTGCTCATCCACAGTTGGACACGAGTGGATAGCAGCTCCAAGGCCACCGCAAGTGGACAGAGGGGGTGAAACGACGATTGGAAAGTCGACGCGGCCGTACTGAAGGTCGTTGGTATCGAGGAGTCCGAACGTGTCCGCGATTCCGTTCCACGCGAACAAGCGATCGTTGCATGTGGTCTTGTTCTCTCTCATGAAAGTAGCGTGGCTGCTGTTTCGAATGTTCTCTGGGTGCAGGAGCTCAGAGCACCAGGCTTCCTTCAACTCCCCGCTTGTCGGTACTCCATCAGGCGAAGAAGGAAACACCGGTACATTCACGACGACACTGGAGGACGCATTGATTCTGGTTGTTGTCCCCAACAAAGTTGAGCCGTCCTGTGAGAAGCTTAGGCGATCCATCCTCTGCGATCTCACTGCCCGACGGTCTGTGGGCAATGCTTCGGGGTCAAGTGAGAATATCTCCACTCCTCCATCATAGGCTGCTGCTATCAACCCTCCTGTAGGTGCCAAAGCAATGCAGCTTGTGGGGAAATCCAGCTTGATCGTTTTTGATCGACGTAGCCGATGATGAGAAAGGTCGTAGACATTCACCGTATGAGGATCGGCCAGGATAGCGAGGCCGGTGCCATCATCGAGGACCTCGACTGCAAGAGGTCTCCGTTTCAAAGCATAGTCCTGACTAATGCCGACAGGCAAAGCTGCAGTCTGCAAAATGTACAGCCTAGCCGAATTGAAGATCGCAATCCTTCGTCCACGCGGAGACGTTGAGAATCCGAAGGCTTCCCCCTGCGGAAATCCTGCACTAGAGGTGACGGTATTTGAAACAAGCTTAATGACATTGATACGCGGTCGATTAGGCTCATCATCTTGGGAAGATTGCCAGCTGTATCTAATGCGGTCTTTGTTCTGGGTCGTCTGAAGTGCAGGATATGTGTTACATGCCGAGGATGCTCGTGAGTTTCCTTCCAGTGGTGACGATTTTGCGATTGAGTTCTGCCTGATGTGCAGAGTGGAAGGCGCATTGCTGCCGTTGAACACAGGTGACGTTCGTTGACTGTTGTCAGGCGTCAATCGGTCTGCTGGATTCTCGTTCGTTTGACCTAGTTCTGATACTGCTGCAGGGATGCTTTGCCCATGCGGAGCTGATAGATAATTGTCGCTCGAGATCTCGGAGGGCGACGGTGAAGGCGATGATGAGTGCCGTTGCATGTACTCGTCAACAGATAATCGGCTGCCTGCCTGCTCTCGGTTGCGTTGCTGTTCTTGCTGACGATCAATCAATGCTGTCTCGCCAAAATCTGAAGTAGCGACAGATGTCGCACTGTCTTGACCTTTCAGCCTGCTCTCTCGCGGCAGGTGGCTTTCTTCCTCCTCTCTTACAGGCATGAGCGTTGCTCGCCCACGCTCAGCAATGCCATTCCCGCTCAGCGCCTGCAGTCGCCGGTGTTCTTCGCTCTCTTCTTGGTGGACGACCCATTGTACCTCGGGCTCCCTCTCCGCCGTGACATCCGTTATGTGGTGGCTGCCTTCACGCCACTGCATTCCAGTGACGATTTCTTGCCCATTGTTGCCCTCAATCGGCGGACTAGTACTCGGCGGCCGCATGGGCCAGTCGCCCCGCTCGTGCAAGCCAGTCCCGTCCATCTCTTGGATCTCGCACTCTCTCACCCGGCGCTCGTCTATCAGTATGCGCTCGCGGGTGGATTGCCAGCGGGAGACAATCTCACTGCGCGCACTCTCGGTGCGCAAGGCGGCGCTGCCATGCGAGAATGTTGATACGGGCATCTCTCTGTCGCTCGAAAAGCCTCCGACTGCTAGGTGATCACCGCCGGGGCTGGCGGCAGACGGGTGCGCGCGGCTGGCTGGGTGTGAAACGACTAGAAGCGAGCAGCAGGGATTGTTGGTCGCGAGAGTTCGCCGTAAGCCAGGGTGGGAGTGGCGGTCGACTTCTCGTCGTGGAGCAGCGGAGGGGCAAAGGTTTCACGGTGAGCGGAAACATTGAGCATTGAATAGGCCCGGGACACGGGAGGCTTCGATATAGATGCATGTAAGACAAGCGGTGCAACCTGCAAGTCCCGGGCTCAGCTGAGGATGAGCGTCGGGCTGCACAGCAAAGGGGAGCACAAAAGGCGCAGGAAGGCCAATAAAACGTTGCTCGTATAGTTCAATCACTAGATGACATGCTCACCGCGCCGAGACATCGTTTCTGCACGTGACGTGTCGTCTTCCGCGAGTATGCGATCGGAGAGATGCTTCGGCCGATCTCTCAGAAGCAACATGCAATGTTTGAGCACTCGTTGCGACCGACAGTGTCACAAATGTGTCTTTCACAAGGGTCTTGATGCACGACGAGAGCTTATGATCAACATGCTCTCGCGCTAGATCTAGCGTGTGGAGGCGGTTCGGACAACAGCCGTTGAGCAAGTGGGGAGCAGAGACTTGGGATCAGCATTGGTGGGGAGCATGTGGTGTCTTGTCAGAAAAGGAGGAAATGAACATGGGAAACAACGCAGAGAGATCCCAGCTCTAGCGGTGTTGTTCACGCGCGCGTTTTTATACCCATCAATCGTATATACCATAGCACAGGTTATATATTATTATCCCTTCGTGATATCATCATGATCTCTTCTAAGACTTGCCCTCCTTCACATCATACACGAACCCAACGACCTTGCGGTTAGTCTTCCTCGGAGGAGGGACGACGACATGATTACAGGTGCTCCTCTCCTGTCCCTTGATCGTTTGCGCCAATTCCCGCACACACTCGACCATTTCGGCTTGAGACCTCACTACCTCTCTGACCAGTCCCTCTCTGACAGCCACCTGCGAGCTCAAGTCTTTGTGCTTTGCTGCAAGAGCGCGAATGTTTTGCGACGTGTCAGAGATAGCACCGGTAACGCTTCGCTGCAAAGCCTGACTGCTTTCTCTCGTGGAGCGCACAGCATTCGCATTGGATTCAGCGACTGCTTGAATCTTGCTAAGGTGTGAGGTCAGGGCCGAAATAATGAACTTAGTATTTCCAAAGCCAGAACCATCGCTCTGCTGTTCGGGCGTGCCATGAGATCGATCGTCGAAAGGTGTCAAAGCTGAAGTGCTCTCCTCAGACGGCGCGACACGACTCGTCGCTATCGATTCAAGAAGGTCCGTCATGATACCGCTGTTGTGCTCGGTCGTCGTGCGAAGGGCTTCAAGCTGTCCAATAACAGTGTCGAAATGCTGAGAGTGTGCTTCGTGACTAGGAGCGTAATGCGCTTCGACAAAGTTGACAAGATGCTCGCTGTTCTGCTCGTTTGATTTGCGAATGGCCTCTAAGGGACCGACCAGGGTGGTGAAATCTAGCGCTTCTCTCAACGAGGCGACTTCGGCTCCAAGCTCTTCCAATTGCTCTGTTATAGGCGAGAAGTCCATTGCTTCTTTGTGGGCCTCTGCTACCTCGTCCAGTTTGGCAACAAGCGGAGTGGTGGCAGCATCGCGGTGGACGCTTAGAATCTCATCGAGCCTCTGCGAGAGCAGAGACACGTCGAATGGGCCCCGCTCTACGGCTTTGTTATGCGTGTCTGCAATCTTGTCGAGTCGTTGGGCCATCTGCACATTTGCCTCTTGATCCCGCGCTGCCTTGGCTTCCTGCGCATCGAGCAAGTCATCCAAGCGTTGAGAAAGAGGTGAAAGGTCCAATTCAACATGATGAGCAGGGAGCGCTTGTCTAGACTCATGTCGTGCCTCGAGCAACTCCCTGACGAGATCCGAATTCTGTTCCACGGCACCGAGAACCTTTTCCAACCAGAACGTGAGCGGCGTCAGATCAACCCTTTGAGGCGAGGCGCGTATGTCGCGTGCACTGTCCTTCCGTCCATGCGTGTTGCGTTCCATGAGCCTCTGTATCCGATCCAGGTGAGAAGTCAGCTGCGCCATGCTCGGTTGCTCCGTCTCCTTCTGCGCTTGCTGGCTCTCGAGCATTTTGCGCATCTTTTCCTCGTTTTCCACCTGTCGCTCAGCGAGCTTCGCGACGTGCGCCGAGTTCTGCTCCAAGAGCTGCGATATACGCCCAAGGTGGCTTGTCAATTCGGACGTGCCGGATTGATCCTCGTGTTCGCTCGGGCGCTCAGGCTTGCCAGGAGCGATAATGTAACTCCCGTTTTGCCTCGATTCCGTCAGCGCAGCGATCTGCTCGGTGTTCTTCTCAACGGCTTCCATCATCTTTTCGAACCTTTCCTCCAGCACGCTCGCTTCGTTCGTCTGTTTCTTCGCTTCTCGCTTGCCCTGGTTTTCTGAGCTGCCGACAGCGCCGCCCAGAATGTTCCCTCGTGCATCCTGTACAGGAATGATGCCTTGTACTACGCCTCCAGCAGAGTCGTCGAACGATGTGTACATCCATTTTGGCCTGAGATGCTCGAGCGCGGTATGTTTCCAAGCCTTACTGAGCAAGTCGTCCGCCTTGAACGAGAACAGTTGCGGTCCGGGGCGCGTGGAATCGGGGAAATGCGCTTGCACGAGGGACCACCATTCGTTCGCGACCGAGGCTGATGCGAACGTCAAGAGGTATCGAGAGTGAAGCTCGTCGGCCTGTTCGATGTCAGAGCCGCGCCGGCGAACGACTTCCCAAGGTGTCACGATCATACCCTTCGCGCGTACGCATAGAATAGGTTGCCCTCGCCGCTGGGCGCATGCGCCGCGATCGTTGACGAGGCGGGGGAAAAGGTCCGTGATGGCCGTTGTGAAGGGCTCGGTGGTGGAAGGACGGGTTTTGGACTTGCGTATCGTGGCGTAGGACTCAGGGGTTCTTCGTCTTCACCTGCGATTTTGCGCGCATTCTGCACGGTCGGCACGGCGGTCGTGGTTCGCCGCCGTTTCGGGCTGAGCCAGCTCATGTCTCGCGGCATCGTGAGGTGTTTGTGGCGGTCGTTGTTCACGCGTGTTGAACTGAAACATATATACACGAACTACGAAATGCAGGGAACGTGGAGGACAAAAGGAAAAAGCAGCGCACTGTACACGCTCAACAAGACATTCGATAGGCGGGTGGAGTGTGACCTCAAGACCGCCGTGCCGCGCGTGAGTGGGACGTATGCGCGAGCAGGGAGCGGCAATGTGATGACGGTTGTTGACAGGGTTCACGACTTGGTTAGCCACATGGACCCAGCTCGCTTCCCGCTTCCGACCACTGAAGAGACAACCTTTGCAGCAGGGAGTTTATTAATGACGAAAACGGATAATCCGTTACACTTGATACAGCTTCTTCGTGACCCACGATGAACTACGTCTAAGGTACATGGAGAGAAACATGGTCCGACATCTCCCCCTTGGCTACTACAAGTTGATGGCTGCAGACCGTGCGTCCACAAGAAGGTATATCAGTTGCCTACGCGACGCGCTATACTATGGGAAATTGACTTCAATAACGTACAGGTGCATGTAGGTATAGCAAGACTTGGTAACAGGCGACATTGATTTGAGAAAGGCATGGGTGTCTTCTCCAAGCCTCCGTCGACAAGGACGAAAGCGCTGATGAAAACAGTGGCATTCCAAATACCAATGGTGGTAGACATCAAAAATTGCGGAATATAGGTGGCCGAAGCCAACTATCAACGGGACCTCACCGCGCTGTGCAATGCAGGAGGTCCCGGCGGCCTAACGGGCATTCGTGAGCGCCCGCGACATCCCAAGGTAAGTATGAGGAAGGAAAAGGTAGACAGATCGCGCGGGGAGCGAGGCTCTTATAGAAAGCGCGGAGAGGGCACGGGCCCAAAGCTTGGCACCCGCCTCAGGCACGCGCGAGGTGCTGAGGCTCACTCATAGGGATGTCGTGATTGCTCTGTCACATGCGAGGGAAGATGTCCGAACCTGACCTCAACGTGCTTGACTGCGAGTCCTCACTTGGAGTGAAATGAACCCAAGTCAATGAGCCAGAAACAGGTCAATCAAAGGAGAGTCTTGAAAATGCAACGGATCAGTTCATCGGGTGTATAATAAGTTATGAACAGAGGACAAGACCTGGTAGGCGACTACAACGCGATGAGATTCGCAATCGGCACTCCCATGCTCTCAAACCAGTATCTCCTCTTCACCCCGACGCCTGGTCTCAGCTTCTTGCCTCCCTTCGAACCATCACCAGCGCGTGACACGCCGCTCTCAACGACCTCTCCAGAAGCATCAAAATGAGCAATGACGCTCGCCGCATCGCGCAGCGCAGCTATCGTATCCGCAGATCCCTCGACCATCGTCATGGCGATCCCGTGCCTGCGCTCGTTCCCAGCCGGAGTCATCTGTCGCTCCTCGAGCAAAGGCCGCACGAGCTGATCGCCGAACTGCGCTTGCGTCTCGTCGCCAGGCATGGACATGACGACTACGAGCTGGAGCGCGTGGCTGCTCGGAGCATAAGCGGGGATGTTGGCGAGCTTCTCGTTGAAGGAGCATTCGCCTCTGCGGATGATCAGGATTTGGTTTTCCTTGGCGACAGATGCTGGGAGGCGGTGGGAGCACAGTGTCGAGTCGAGGAAGTAGATCTTGTTGTTCGGAAGGGCGCCTGTCGCGAGCGTCGTCGGGTCTACTGTATCCAGTCGCGCTGGCAGAACGGCTGCGCCAAGGCCAGTAGGTAGGATGGCGGGGATGGCTGTGCGAGATATGCTAGGCGCAGTGCTGGTTGCAGGAGTGATCGAAGGATGCGATACTGCCTCGCCAGGGAGCATGTTAGTGAGCATGGACTCAATCTCGTCCCAAAGGGTCTCGAGTGAACCGTTCTCAGGGACATCGACTTCAAACTCATCCAGTATTGCGCCGTCTTCACTCAGCGTAATTGATTCAGGTGATGGTGGGAAGAAGTCGACGACCAAATCAATGAACTCGAGATCCTTCACGCGCTTGAAGTTGGGATCGCTAGGAGCCACGCCTTCCATAGCCTCCTTAGCCAACAAGACCTTCTCATCCTTCCCAAGCGGCCAGTTGGCGATGCCATGCACGCGGTATTGCGGGCCTACTTCCATCTCTACTAAAACACCTTGACCATCTGGTAGAAGAAGGGATTTGGGCTCCTGAACCATGCTAAGACGCATATTAGACAATGAATTGATGACAACGCCCTCCACGACTTTGTGAAGCGCGCCGAGAGGTAGCAGTCCCTTGTCCTCACCAGCCTTGCCAGAGCCCAAGTTGGGGAAGGTAAGGGTGCTCAGGATAGGGCTGTTGATCTCCGCGCTGAATCCCTTGCTTGGGACCAGACTTTGGGGCAGAGTCCAGGGATAGTAAGTGTAGTTGGTGGGGCTGCGGATATCTTCGATCGTGACCCTCGGAGAGTCGATCGCAGCCTCGTGCAAAGACGATGACCGTGAAGCTTCGACCGGCACTAGGTGAAGTTGCGCCATGGCAGCAGCATGAAAGAAGTCCGGACGGTCCACGATACTGCTGCCAGCAAATGGACGCAGTAAACTTACCGTAGGACATGTTGCCGCAGGAGCTTTCAGTGTGTGCTCGTTTGCTCGTTGCGTCCTTGTCGCTTTTGGCGGGTTCGGAGCGCGAGCACGTCGTAGCCTTGATGGTATGATCATTGGGTGGCCCTCCGTGGTGAAGACCACAGGCGCGTCCATGTGATTCAGCGGGTGACTCTCTTCAAACAGCAGGTATAAATACTTCGCCGTTTCTCCGAGGAAGAAACTCTCCATGCGGTCCCTTTGCTCGCCACTGATCACGTCTCCCAAGTCCGCCCATCCGCACGGCGTCCAGCATCTCCGGCGGATGTCACGCAGAGCCATCTCGCCCACGTGAAGATAGAACGGATCCTTGGTTGCTTGGTAAAGATAATAAGTCGACTCAATAAACTCCGGCCGACCCGCCCAGTGCCTGAAATTAGGATCAATGAAGGCATTGTGCGTGTGCCAGCGCTCCGGTAACGCGGCGTATCGAGTCCAAAGGGCAGCCCACAGCAAATGACCCTCGATCGCCTCGTCAAGCTCTCCAACCAATGTCAGCAGACCAGGGTAGTAGGCACTAAGGTTATCAATCCAATTGTAGCGTGGCGCGCCAGTAACCAAATCCGCCTGGCCGTAGAAAGGATGCTTTTCTGATACAGGGCGTAGAACATGATGCCTCACAGCGGCGTGCGCTTCATTCCAAGCCTGGAGAAAAGCCTCCGGCGCATTGTCGCCGTCCTCGGCAGGGTCGTACGGCAGGCCCGAAAGCAAGATCGAAGATTTGACTGCGTACTCAAAGAAACTGTCGACGCCGGCTCCAATGCCAGCAAGAGGCGGCATGGTCCACTGCCCGTTCTCGGCATCGATTCCGTTCCCAATCAATCCGATGCCGCTGCGACGCTCCCAAACAGCCCAGAATGCCCTCTTGGCCAGGTTCTCAAAGCGCTCGTCTCCCGTCAGCCTCGAAAGCGTAGTGAACTCCAGGACAAGACTTCCGGCGCCGGCCGCGCAGGTCTCCGTGATCTCCCGCGGATCCGAAGACGTGCCATCCAGCCTGCAAACGCCGTCCTCGCTGTCACGGTAGAAAGGAATCCCGTGCCTCAGATTGACTCGCGGGTAGGGAAGACCCGTAGTCGTACTGAAAGCAGGCAGAAGCCTTGAGGCCAGATCATATGCAAGCCGCAGCAATTGTCCATCGTACAACCAGCCGTCCCAGTTGATTACCACTTCCGCTTCGTCTCTGGATATCGATTGGGGCTCATACCCACGGATGGGGAGCTCTCCAATCGCGAACAAATGCGCGGACAGCAGCCCGCCCACGCCGCGGATATTCGTCTCAAAGACCTGCACCTTGCTGTCCAAGTCAAACCCGCAAGCCTTCGTGCCGCAGGGTTTCCTCTCTCCCCCGTCTCCATATAACTCCACCAGAGCCTTGACGCCCTCTTGAAAGTCTCTCAGCGGAGACTGCCCATCCGCCGTATCGTCTCCAGACGCGAGGATGGCCAGGGTTGAAAGCGAGTCGACCAGCGTCACGCTGTAGTTTCCCAGCACATCGTTCAGTCCAACGTCCGCGAGGTTTTCCTTGTTGCGCGTCTGCGGCTTGCAGGACAAGGGTTTCAATTCGTCCTCGGGGAAGGCATGGGTCATGTAATTCGTGTAACCGTGGTAGAACAGGTCGCGTGTGTCTTGTCTGGGTGGGAGCACCGGGTTAGTGGCATTGTTGCACCCCCGACCTGGGCAACATTCTAACAGGACCTACCGAAGGTGCGCGATCGTGTCATCGGTCATGCCACGACCTGGCGTCGCCCACAGCAAGACAGCCAACAGGCACGTGACGGTCGGCCATGTTGCGAGACGGTCGGCCTGGAAGCGTGGCCATGCGAGCAAGAGCATCGGGCAGCGTTTACGCGCTCATTGATGGGGGAGTGGTCGGGCCGCGAGCGTGGCGCTACACCGCGAGCTGCAGATGTGCAGGGTTGGTGACCTTGTCTCGGAACCGTGGGCTCGAGTTATCAAGCGGCAAGCGGGAGGTTTGGGTGGCCTCTTTGTTGGTGATGCTGCCTTCCCCGGACTCTCTCCCTCCGCTGGCAAGGACGCCGGATGTGGCTTTCGTCACCGCGCATGTGCTTTGGCAGCATCTGATCACAAACATCGACGGTTGACTTCGAAAGCATCTCAATCATAGATTTGGATTGTCGTGATCATGTGCTACTGTAAGGCTACACGGCTATCGCACAAGCAAAGGAAAGCAGTGAGAGGGAGAGGTCGAATCGCGGGTGTTCACCTCGAAACAGTGCAACAAGCGAGAAACGATGCTGAACGAAGCCTGAAATTACAAACTAATGCTGCCTGCTTGCCATGAGAAATTGCGCCCAGTGTGACTCCGAGTCGATTTGCATCCATACAATTTTCGTTTCGTGAACTCATTCCAGCGCTACACACATACCCCACGCCTACCTGCCCATCCTGATGACACCCGCGGCCATCAGCTTCTGGACCTTGTTCTTGATGTCCGGGTTGCGCATGTGGTCCTGGAGGGCACGCGGGTCGCCCTTGGCCTGCTGCAGGATGCTCTGCATGACGGGGTCCTGCAGGATGGCCATGATGTCCGGGTCGCGCTGGATGCGCTCCTGCGTCTGCTCCTCGGACTCGCCCTCGCGCGCCTCGTACTGCGCCTGCAGAGCGCGCTGGCTCTGCTGCTCGATCTCGCGCGCGTTCTTGCCGCCCTCGTCGTGCTGCGCCGCCTCGGCGCACACGTCCATGCACTTGTTGTACTCTTTCATTGCGAAGAGGGCCTGCGCCTTGCGCAGGTAGGCGCGGGTGAAGTTGGGGTCGCGCTTGATGGCTTCGTCGCAGTCGGCGACGGCGGAGGGGAAGGTGAGCAGCTTGATCAGGCACGCGGCGCGGTTGGAGTAGCCGCGGGGATCGTCGGGGGC
The DNA here is from genome assembly GCA_022813125.1 of Septoriella neoarundinis. Lineage (NCBI taxonomy): Eukaryota > Fungi > Ascomycota > Dothideomycetes > Pleosporales > Phaeosphaeriaceae > Septoriella > Septoriella neoarundinis. The sequence goes on along the minus strand of JAKLND010000018.1, from coordinate 43,251 downwards.
GCGCTTGATCATCTCGCTGTATGCCTCGACGGCGGCGGGCCAGTCGGCCTCCTTGAACTTCTGGCCACCGAGCTCACGGGCTTCCTCAGCCTTCTCCGGGGAGAGGTATGCGTCGGTCTCGGCCTTGCGCTTCGCCTTCTCGGCAGCGCGCAGCTTGGTGAGCACCTCGGGAGTGCGGTGCTCGGTCAGGGAGCGCTGGTAGTTGTCGATGGCGCTGGCCAGATCGCCCTTCTTCTCGTAGGCACTGCCGAGACGGCCGAATGCCTTGGCGATGATCTTGAAGTCGGCCATGATCTCGCGGCCGTGCTCGATGGCGATCCTGCAGTCTGCGATGCATGCATCGTAGTCGCCCTTCTCGAACTGTGCTGCGCTACGGTTGGTCATGTAGGTAATGTCCTTGTGCGTCTCCCAGGCCTTGGTGTAGTGTGCGATGGCCTCGTCGAACGAGCGCTTCTTGTACGCAGTCGTACCGAGCGCCTTCTCGGCGTCTGCCTCCTGCTTCGCCTTCTTCGCCGCAATGCTCTCCTCATCTTCGGGCTCGGGTTCGGGCTCTGGCTCGGGTGCCTTCTTAGGCTCCTGAGGAGCAGGTCTCGAGTCCTTCATCTCAACATCCTCCTCAGCCTCCTCCTTGCCCTTCGCGGCTTCCTCCGGGTTTCCAAACTGCATGTCGACGCCGAGAAGCACACTCATGACCTGCAGCATGCGAGGGTCGCCCATCATCTCGCCCATAGCATTCGGGTTGTTCTTCAGCTGCTGCACCTTGCTCATGAAAGCCGAGTCGCCCAGCAGGTTGGCAGTCTTGGGGTTTGAGGCGAGCTTCTCGATCATCTTAGGGTCGTTGAACATGTTACCGAGGCCGCCGCTGGGGTCGCCAGAGAGGCCATCCGCCCTCGCCTCGGCGTTAATCGCACGCCGCACGCTGTCGAGACCAGACTTAGCCTGTGCGTTTGTCGGCTCAAGCTTGAGCGCGTGCTCGAAAGCGTCAACGGCATCGACGAGGTTTCCGACACCATGGAGCGCGGCACCCTTGCGGCCCCAGCCCTTGGCCCAATCGGCCTTCAGCTCGGTGGTCTTGTTGGCGTCCTCGAGGGCCTTGTCGAAGTCTTTGAGCGAGGCGTAGGCGCCTGATCGGTTGGAGTAGAGGACGTGGTTTGTAGGCTCGAGGTTGATCGCTTCGCTGAACTTCTGGCTGTGGATCGCGTTAGCAACATGTTACGTTCCGTCTGCTTTAATTGGGCTGACTTACGCAGCGCCGGTGAAGTCCTTCGCGGCAAACAGCTTGTTGCCTTCGGCCTTGAGAGCGTCGGCCATGGTTGCGGTCGTGAAAGTCGTGAACGGGTATTAGGGTATTGGGGGTATCTCTGTTCGTGGGAAATGAGAGTTCAATGTACAGCGGCAGTTGCAGACTTTAGTGGTTTCGTTTCGGCTGCGGTCGAGATCAGAGAAAGCTCTAGAAGAGCTCCGTTCGCCGAGCGTCACTTTTGCGGGGAGGAGCGAAAGCGCGCATGAGTCCGCCCGCAGTAGAACGAGCAGCGGGCTGCCAAGCCATGTTGGACGAAGAAGTAACTCTCGGAGAGGAATATTCGTTGATTGGAGAGACATTGATCGCCTCTAACAGCTAGAGAAGAGTTTTGACTCTCTTCACCGCATTGACAGCCAAGGTCGCTCAGTTCGAGAGTCACTATATCTTACGAATCACTCATCGTCACAACTAGCACATCAAACATGGACGATCACGTATTCAACCCTCCAGTCTCAATGCCCACGCCCGAGAACAACGATTCGAGCCCAGAATCACAAGCCATTGTATCCGTTGGCAACGTACAACTTCCCTCAGGCGCGATCGCTCCCAACATATGGCTCGAAGCCAAAGAGCAACCGGCTCTGGCCTCCGTGTCACTCTGGCTCCGCAACGATTTCACTTCGGCAGCTTCGCAGGACGCACTGGACGACAGCACCGTGCACTACGGAGAGCTCTCGAAACGGGTACGAGCCGCTTGCTCTAGCGAAGAAGGCCAGCGGTCCGCTTTGAGTGCCATCTTCCAGGCCGCTGAGCACATGGCTCGGAAGCCGAAGCCCGAGGGCGACAAGTTTGTCGCGAAGCGCATTGCGGCCAGGCTGGCGCTACCCAAAGCGAGTGCGTTTGGGGACGGGTTGTGGATGAGTGAAGTCAGGCTGTACAGCGAGAAAGGAGAGCGGATTGGGGGCTTCCGGACGTTCGTCTGCAAGGATCTCAGAGTGCCTACGCTGATTGGCGTCAATGCATACGAAAGGAAAGGGAGACAGCCGGTCGTGGTCAATTTCGCTATTGACTTTGCGGACGAGGCTGGCAGTGCAGAGGAGGAGATGAACTTGCTCTTCCCTCTGGAAAGGGAGTTGGTTGGAGTACGTGCCTGCCGCTGCTGATGCTGAAGATTCAGTATGCTGACTCACTCACAGATTGTCGAGAGGACGGAATTCGAAACGTTGGAGACTTTGGTGGACCACACTCTCAAAGAGATTCGCCCGGTGTTTGAGGCAAGGGGCATCAAACCATGGGTCGTGCATCTGAAGTTTGAGAAGCCTTGCGCCGTGCCATTTGCAGACGCGCCAGTTATTGAGGTCCACAGGCGATGGAATTGAGACAAGCATGATGTAATCAGGAACAAGTGAAGCGACGTATAGCAGAATAATGATGACCTGATAGTGACCGAAGGCCAAGTAACATTGCCTTGGTGGTCTGCTTCCTAGCGTGTAGAGAGTAGCTGTCTTCAAAAGCCGAAATTGCTACGGCCTTGCTCAGGACATGTCCTGACGTTGCATTGATTAGCTGCTACCAATAGAAAGCTTCCTTTCCAAAGCAGAGAACATGATGAGAATAGAGATGTTTCAATGCGGAGGTGACCTTGAACTTCCATTTGCGCCACCAGAAAGACAGGGCGTCGGAAGGTTCAAGCCCTACAAGCTCTCGAACTCCAAGTGCTTGGCTGGAATGAGCCTCCACCGGCGATGGATCCACGCCACAGCTGTCGGCATCCGAAAGCACCACTCCTAACGGGTATCATGTTTATGGTTCGGCGCCGGCGTTTTGCCCGGGGAAACGTAAATAGAGCAACGGAACGGCAAGCGCGGCGGAAAGTGCGGTGCGACGCGGTGGGCTCACAGTGAGACCCGTGATAGATGTCAGTCCACCTCCTGGGTACATCACGACCTGTCACGACCGCCGGCGCAGACACGTTGCGGACGAAGCTCCGGCGTGAGGGTTGTCGGACGAGGTGCGGTCTGGCTGGCCAGGCAGGCCAGGGCTGTGGGAAGCATGGCGGGCATGGGAAAGCCATGCGGTGGGTGGCATGGCGTTGGGAGAGCTGCAGGTAGCCGCGGCGATGTGCGCCGCTAGCGCCCGTCCCTTCAGCCGGCCGCACGGTGGCGACTGCGGCATGGCAGGCTGGTGGCAGATTGGGTGTGGAGAAGGCACGGAAGGACAGGAAGAAGTCGGCGACGGCAGGATTGCAGCAGACAAACCATCGCGATCCGCTAGGGGATTTCGCGTTGCTTGCGGAGCGAAGTTCTCCGTTGAAGAGCGGTGCGGGCCCGGCAGACCACGCGAAGATATCGTGAACACTCTACGGCAAGGCGGGAACCCTGCAGGCTGGATATGCAGCTACAGCACAGTTGGCCCCAAAGCGCGCGAGTCGGTGTGAAGACAGCGGACGGCGGGCATCGTATACACGCACTACTAACAACAATACACCCGACACCGTCTGGAGGGGGATCGGCTGCGGACAGCGCACGAACGTGCTGCGTGGGTCGGCGTGGCGCTGGCGCTGCGGTGCGGCCACTGAGCCTGCGCGCTGGGCCTGGACGATATCAGGGCAGCTGGATAGGAGGCCCGACTGGCGGATGGCCCGAGTGATGAGGTGTTGATGGGCGGGCGCAACAGTAGTGGACGCCTGGCTTCTCTTCACGGCCGGCAAGCATGGAGTGATACCCATTATTGCTACGATAGTTTCTGTGCCGCGGGCTAGCCTCCTCTGCAGGCGCAGCGTGAGGTAAGGCACGTTTTAGGCTCCCAAGCAGGCTCCTTGAGGCGCTGGCGTGGACGAGGCCAGTCGTGCCGAGCGCAGCGTCTAGAGGCGGCGGAGGCCTGCGTTGAATTCCCCTGGCAGCAGCGGCGTCCGTGCGCAAGGCATGCGATGCATGGTGGGGGTTTAGTGGTCGAAGGCAGCGGACAGCGGGCAGCGGGCAGCGGTCGCTGTGCGTGAGTAGTGCCTGCCGCCGACGCCCATAAAACTTGCCCTCCCAGACACCACGCGGCCATTGACCTCCTCTGCTGTCTCCTCCTGCTCGTTGTCCACTCTGCTAATTCTTTCCCTCCTCCTCCTCCTCACCACCTCCGTCTCCGCCGCGTTGCCTTAGTCCGCATCGCTCACACCACCTGCCACCGCGCCCCGTCCTGACCCTTGACGCCCGCCGCGTCGACCCCACTTCGGTGAGTTTGCTCGCTCGTGCCTGCCCTACGCCAACTCCCTGCCCGCCAGCTTTACTCCACCCACCTCACCGAGCATCCCACCTGACATACACTCCTCCATACAGTCCTCCCACCAAACACACCTCCATACCCGCCCACAATGGCCTCCAAGAGCGCTGTTCCCTCGCACCTCAAGGCCGGCAACGGCGGTGCCGAGGACCGTCACCACGGCAAGACCCAGAGCCACGTGGTATGTATTGAGATACTTTCTTCACTTGCACTCACTGGTGAGCGGCAGGTAGCAGCAGCAGAGCAAGCAGAGCAAGGTACCAGAGCAGAGCACACCTAGCACAGCGGCACAGCGGCACAGCAGAGCAATGCAGCAGAGGCATTTCAAGACACAAGCGATCCTCCTTGGAGGTCCCGACCCAGGACCACGCTACCGACTTCTGGTTTCCTGGAACTTGCGGTGCAGCCGTCTGGCGGTGGTCAATGGTCGCAATGGCTCACAGTCAAGTGTCTCACGTCACCACCTTTCAGACACTGGCACCTTCCACTGCCAGGTGGCTTCACCGCTCCTATAAATGGCATCCACGACCAACACAACTGCAACACGCAACCTGGACTGGATCTCAATTCTCCGAGGCACATCATTAACATCATCACACAGAGTGCTCCAGACTCAAGCCTTCTGCTTGCGGCGGCCGCCACCTCTCCCTCAGCCTCCCCAAAAATTAGCAAGAGGGGCCTTATGCCGCTTGACAAGCCTTTTGACGCTTCGACCATGCTGACCACACGTTACTACGATCAGGCCTTTGAGAACACTTCCACTTCCGTTGCCGCCTCTCAGATGCGCAATGCTCTCAACAACCTCGCCGACTCCGTCACCGACGAGAAGGAGAAGGCCCGCTTTGAGACTGAGATGGACAACTTCTTCGCTCTGTTCCGCCGCTACCTCAACGACAAGGCCAAGGGCAATGAGATTGAGTGGGACCGCATCTCCCCTCCCAAGCCCGAGCAGGTTGTCGACTACAACAGCCTCGGCAACTCCGAGTCTGTCGAGTTCCTCAGCAAGCTCGCCGTCGTCAAGCTCAACGGTGGTCTCGGTACCTCCATGGGCTGCGTTGGCCCCAAGTCCGTCATTGAGGTTCGCGACGGCATGTCCTTCCTCGACCTCTCCGTCCGCCAGATCGAGTTCCTCAACCGCACCTACAACGTCAACGTTCCCTTCGTCCTGATGAACTCCTTCAACACCGACAAGGACACCGCCAACATCATCAAGAAGTACGAGGGTCACAACATTGACATCCTCACCTTCAACCAGTCCAAGTACCCCCGTGTGCTCAAGGACTCTCTCCTCCCCGCCCCCAAGAACGCCAACTCCCAGATCTCCGACTGGTACCCTCCGGGCCACGGTGACGTCTTCGAGTCTCTCTACAACTCTGGCACCCTCGACAAGCTGCTCGAGCGTGGCGTCGAGATCGTCTTCCTTTCCAACGCCGACAACCTTGGTGCTGTCGTCGACCTCAACATCCTTCAGCACATGGTCGAGTCGCGCTCTGAGTACATCATGGAGCTGACTGACAAGACCAAGGCTGATGTCAAGGGTGGCACTATCATCGACTACGAGGGCCAGGCCCGTCTCCTCGAGATTGCCCAGGTCCCCAAGCAGCACGTTAACGAGTTCAAGTCCATCAAGAAGTTCAAGTACTTCAACACCAACAACATCTGGATGAACCTCCGCGCCGTCAAGCGTGTTGTCGAGAACAACGAGCTCTCCATGGAGATCATCCCCAACGGCAAGTCCATCCCTGCCGACCAGAAGGGTGAGGCCGATGTCAGCATCGTTCAGCTCGAGACCGCTGTTGGTGCCGCCATCCGTCACTTCAACAACGCTCACGGTGTCAACGTCCCGCGTCGTCGTTTCCTCCCCGTCAAGACTTGCTCCGACCTCATGCTCGTCAAGTCTGACCTCTACACCCTCCGTCACGGCCAGCTCGTCATGGACCCGAACCGTTTCGGCCCCGCCCCGCTCATCAAGCTCGGCAACGACTTCAAGAAGGTCTCTGCCTTCCAGTCCCGCATCCCGTCCATTCCCAAGATCCTCGAGCTTGACCACCTCACCATCACTGGTGCCGTCAACCTCGGCCGTGGCGTCGTCTGCAAGGGCACTGTCATCATCGTTGCCACCGAGGGCCAGACCATCGACATTCCTCCGGGATCCATCCTCGAGAACGTCGTCGTCCAGGGCTCTCTCCGCCTCCTCGAGCACTAAGCTCCTCGCGGATGCTCGGACGTCGGGACTCTCTTTTCCATGAGACTCTGCGTTTCTTCTCTTTTTCGGACGTTTTGCATTAAGCGGGCACAAGCAATTTTCCTACTGCTGCGGGTCAGGTGTAGAGCAAGGAGCGAAAGCCGCGAAAGGGGCAAAATGAGCCCAGGTGTTCTCCACCCTCGGAAGCTCACTTTTGCTAGGAAAAAGAACACTGCAAAGGAAAGTGAACATAGATACTGTAATCATGCTTTGAAAACCCCATTCGAGTCTGTTTCACTTGTTGGTTAATGAACGTGACCATTGTGTCGATAGGATGTGTGCGTGTCGAGATACGCATTGCTCATACAATAGTGCTTGCGATCATATTGATCGTCAGTCACCATCTTTTCGGAGGATCAGCGGTGCGTCCACCCGCAGACCCGTAACTCGACCTCTTCATCATCACCTCGCGACCTAGACTTCACCCTGCAAGCCCACCTCGCGGGCCGACATGGCAAGAGACAGCAAAGACCACCATCACATAAAACGCATCTCTTCAAGCAAATGCTGTGGTTCCAACCAGGTGAAATTAGATAGATACACAAAGAGAGTTAGAAAGAGAGAGCCGAGTACAAGCCCGCCCCGAAGACGGCGAACCAGTCGATCAAGAAAGGAAGAAAAGGGAAAAAGCAAAAGCAAATCCCGCAAGTAATGGTATCTCTAACAACGCGCCGGCCCAGCTCCAAAACCCACGATGGTCCAGTCCCCTGACCCTTCCGTTGGCAATCCCTCGTGCCTCAGGTCTCCCAGCGGATGACGCCGCCGTTGCCCTTCGCATCCGCCGACCCCTCCTCCCTCTCCGCGCCCCCGCCCCTCCTCAGCAGCTCCGCGCTCAGCCGCGCCACCTGCCTGCCGTTCCGCCTCACGCTGCCCCTCAAGCTATCCCGCCGCGGCAGCGGTTCCTAATTCGCAGAGGGCGTGACGCTGCGGTCGCGGCGGCTGACGAAGCGGCCGAGCCCCTTGCTGCTCTTGGGACTGTGCGGGGAGTCGACGGTCAGCCCGCCGGCGGAGTTGGGCGCGGAGCCCGAGCCGGCGCCGGTCATGACGCTGGCGGCGTCGGAAGCGGCGGGCGCGAAACTCGCGCGCAGCAGGACGACGCCCTTGCCGCCGAGGCGGACCTCCTTGGGCGCGCCGCCGGAGCCCTGGTCGTCGAGGAAGAAGGTCGCCTCGCCGAGGTCCTCGTGGCCGAAGGTTTTGTTTTCCTTCACGAGGACCTTGAAGCCGTCGCTGGCGGCGCAGGGGAGCTTCTTGACCTCGTCGTCGCCCCAGAGGGCTTCGCCGTTTTTGGATTTGACAGTCTTGGTGCGGATCACCTGCGTGGGACCTTTGGCGGGGGAGTCGTGCATGATGCGGACCTCAAGCTTGGTGTCGTCTTCGAAGCCGCTGGCGGAGATGACGGTGATGGAGGCGGTGCCGGTTTCGGCGGCGGTGGGGGCCTGGGAGGCGGCGCCGGCGCTGCGTTGACGGTGGTGGGAGGTTGAGTCGCGCGCGGCCATGCCGTCGACGGACATCTTGCCGTTGGGGCTCGCGGGGGTGTCTGGAACGTCCATGCTGGTGTCGCGGAGCTCGGCGACGCCGCCGTTGGCGTCTTCGGTCGCGGTGTGGCTGGCGGTGCGGCGCTTGAAGCCGCGGGAGAGGAAGCTGGCGCCCTTTGCGACGTTGCCGCCAACGAAGACGGCGCCTTTGCCGACGCCCTTGACGGGCGCGCCGACCACCTTGCCGGGGACGCTGAATGTTCCAGAGAAGGTGGAGGAGCCTTGACGGCTGCGCGTGACGTACGAGGGTTTGAAGACCATCTTTAGACGGACGGCGCCACTCTTGCCGTCGAGGCCGAGAGTGACCTCTTGAGCCTGGAAAGGCTCGAGAATGCTGAGATCGATCTCAGCACCACCGAGGAAATCGGCCTTGTCACCAAAGTCCCAGTCGAAAACGTCAACTCTAAACTTAGCCGCAGTCCGACTACGGACAGGCGTCTCGAAGAATTCGTTCCAAGCCGGGTGAAGCGTCTTCTTCTGGGTCTTGGTCTTGTAGACCTGCTCGCCGTTGAGCTTGAATTTGCAGTACGGGTCTGAGTAGCCGTTGCGGTCGGCTGCAGGCAGGTCGGCCGCGTCGAGCACTTCAACACGGAGGTTGCCCGCGTTGTTGAAGCTCTCGCTAGGATCCAGCTGCATGCGCAGGGGAATGTAGCGAAGGCTGACCGTGACCTTGCTTTCACCGCCACCATTGGGGCTCTTGAGAGACAGCTGAGTCGGCGTGTACAAGCCGCGCTTGAGGACGTCAAGCATGTTGCCCGTAAGCTTGGCTTCAACGTGTTTGTCGCCGTCCTTGCCCTCATGGTCGACCTCGGAGACGAGTCGCAGAGTGATCTGAGACAGGTCAAGCTCACGAATCATGGCGTCGCTCGTCTCGTTGTAAACGTGGTGAGCAGAACGAGTCTTGGCGGAAGTGTAGGCTGGGAATAGGTGGTCGTCCATGATGACTTCGAGATGGCAATTCTGGTGAGCTTGGCTGAATTCTCCTTCAATGATCTTGAAGACAAGTAGACCAGATTCTGCAGGGAAGTTAGCGCGCGTCCTCGAATGATGACCAAAACCAAGAGCGACTCACCATATTTGCTCAGGTCTTCCGCGGTGACACGGATCTTGGGCACAACCTTAGCCTGGACCTCGTCCGCCTCGACTTGTTCTTTCTCGCCAGCCGCAAGTGCCTTCTGCATGTCACCTTCGCCGTTCTTGCTGGCTCCTGTTTTGACAGAAGAGACGGTTCCAGCGCGCTCTCTTCCAACGTTTCCGTTGGACTCGATGCTCTTGCGAACACCGTCCATGCTTTGTTTGGCCTTCACATCTTCCTCTTCTTCCTCCTCTGGGTCGATCGTAGGAATAGTAGGATAGAACGCCGCAGTGAAGGTAAGCGTGCCCTTGGGCGCGTTGTTGCCGATCCGCAGCTGGCGAGTGAGAATTTCGTCCTTGCTGTCGCGGACAAGGTAATCGCCGTCCTCGCCCTGCTCAACGTAATCGCTCGCAGCGAGCTCCACCTTACCCATGCTACGGTCGTTGCCGACATTCTCCTCGTCCATGACCTCCAAAGTCAGCTTCTCCCTGGTGGAGTGAACGGGAATGTAGAAAATCTCGTCCCAGTCGGGGTTGAGGTTGTTCTTCCATGTGGGAGTCCTGCGCTTCTGGATACCAGAGAGCAGAACGCGAGCGTACGGGTCAGACTTGCCGACAGTGTCGAGGTTCTTCAGGTCCTTACCACCATGGACGTGAATGCGCATGACACCAATTGGTGTGATGTATCCGCCAGAGCCGCCCAGCGCGCCCTTCAGCGCGACAGGCTTCCACTGGAGCCTCATCTTCGCGCGACCACTCTTGGCACCCGCCAGGTTGTACCACTCTTGGCCCTTGCTCATCAGTTCAATCATGTCATCGAGCCTGATCTGGTAGGTTCCCAGCACAGGGTCGGCAGCAAGATCCCTGTCGTCCTTGATGACCAAGCCCAGCTTAGCCTTTTTACGGTCGGTAATGAGCAACTCCTTACTGGCATCGGGCCAGATAGGGTTGTTGGTGCGTTTGAGCTTCTTGGAGATCTGAACCTCCTTGCCGTTGAGCAGCAAGACAGCGTACGGGTTGAGCTGGCCGATGAGCGACTTGGTGCCATCGAGGTCCTTGGCTTGTTCGACTTCAAATTTGGCAATACCAGTGGAAGATTCAGGCGGTGGTTCAATGGTACCGTCAGCGGATTTCTGGCCTTCGAGCACGGGGAAGAAGCGGATGTCGCATTGGACGATACCGCGCGGCCTGCCACCTGCAATGACCTCAAGGTGCTGGTTCTCGTGCTCAGGGTCTGTCTCAAGCTGCTCGAGGTTAAACGTGCAAACACCGAGCTCCTTGTCCTTGCGGTACTCGTTGAAGTCGTACACATGAAGGGTCAAAGGCTCGCGCAGGCTGGTGAGAATCACGTTCACGGTTTCGTTCCAACGAGGGTTGGCGTTCTCGGTGACGGTCTTTGTCTTGCCCAAGACGTCCCGGTTGTTGATGCTGACGGTGGCGTAGGGATCAGGCGTGCCGGAGAACTTGTCAGGGTTCTTCAATCCCTGAGCGCCGTGGAAAGTGAGGGACAGGACACCAATGGCTTGATCGACCGGGTTGCCAGAAAGCATCTTGGCGACTTCAATGGGGAAGACATTCGGGGCGTACATCATAGGAGCGAGGTTGGCGTGGATTTGCTCCTGGATGAAGCTCTCTAAACCAGGCATGAAGTTGATGTCAAATCCGAAGGTCTCACCGCCAATAGGCTTGCAAGCGTAGTCAAAGGTGGGTCGCTCGAGGAAGCAGATCTCAACCCTATCAATGTGCGGGAAGGGAAGCTGGAGCTTCATCTTGACTCTCATGATGCCGCTGCACGCCATGTCCTCGACGATGATGTCCAGACCCTTTGAGATCATAGCCTTGCCAACACGAATCTCCAAGACGACCTTCGGGTTGACCTTGTTCTTGATCTGGCGCGCTGTCAGATCAGCGACGTCGTTGGGCGTGAAGCTGAACTTCCAGTCCATGAGCACGGTGTCATCCTCGGCCTTCGGGTAGGTCTTGACGTGCTCCATGCGAGGAGGCTTAGTTCCAAGGGTGAAGAACTTCATGCGCATGCTATCAAGGAATGGCGGGGTTGAAGTGCTGAGCACTTGGTCAACCGATGACACGATCGTGTTGCAGAGCACTGGGGCGTAGATCGGCCAGAACTTGGCGAGAAAGCTGTTCATCCACTCGAGAGATTCGTGGTCAGTCTCCAGGCGGGTCTTTGCCAACTCGCGCTGGATATCATCTCTAAAGTTGCGCCTCACACGTCGAATTGAGGTACGGTAGTATGTGCCGCAGATGGCCATGACTAGGAAGACCCAGCCAAGGCCTCCACCGAGCACGGCGACGGTCCAGGACGCCAGACATGCGAATATGATGACTCCAGTGTTGTGATACCAATCGCCGAAGAACTTATCGCTCAGCTTCCCCTCAATGAAATCCTGGTGGTCTAGCAGTGTGCCCTCTTGGTCTTGATCGGCGGGGTTGCCAAAACGAGGAGCCCAGCCAACCCTGGAGTATTCCTCTTCTTTGGCCTGTTTCGCGTCGACCGCGTCAGAGTCTCCAGCTTCAGGAGGCGGCAGAGCTCCCTGTTTGCTGGGCTCGGGAAGGTCGTAGCCGGCGGTTTGTCCGTCGTCCTGATCGCTGACGAGCGCGGCTGTGACATGCTTGCGGTGCGGCCGTCCGACCGCCTCGTTTCTCTCCTTGATCAGGCGCGCCTTCTCCTCGGCCGAGGCATCAGGATCGAAGCTGAAAGCAGCGGCGCCGGCAGCCCGGGACTGGTTCAGCAGGGCCTGCTCGGCTTGCTCGGCGTCGATGCTGGAGTTCGGGTCGCGGGCGGCTTCGACGACGCCCTGCTGCTTCAGCTCGGCGTCGCGACCAGCGGTGCCCTCCAGCATGCTGGCGGATGCGACGCGGTAGGACAGGGTGACAAGTGGTGCTCGGGGCGCGGGGGAAAACGGTCAGCAGGCTTCAATGCCGCGTGCAAGAAGTGAGGTGTGATGGGGAGCAGTGCCAGGCGACCAATGGGCTAGCACAGCGTGTAGAGCGGGACAGACGAGCCGTCGGTGTGCGGTTCGAGGGGAGGTGGGTGCGAGGGAGGGTGAGGAAGAGAGGCGGGTAGTGGGTAGTAGCAGGCGGAGAGGGAGGGCGAGGCGGCGCGCGGGTTGACGAATGGGTGCGGGTGGCCTGTGGGCTGTGGCATCGTGCTTGGTGGCCCAGCTCCGCAGTGCAAGGCAGGGCTGGCGCTAGCAGCAAGCAAGCTCGCAAGCTCCGCCGGGCAGGGAAGAGTCTCACGGCGTCAGCAGCGGCAGGGCGCGCGATTATGCACGCCACAACTGGAGGAGCGCACTGCCGGTGCCGCACAGGGAACACAAGCTGCAGCAAGCACTGTTGCATCTACTGGTGGTATTTTGGTGTGTTTTCATCCAGCCAGGGCGCCATGATGTCCGCCGACGACGTGTTGACAGGTGCAAACAATGGCCAGCCCTACGGAGCGCTTGGCGTCATTGCCAGCATAGCCACGCACGATAGCGCCAGCGCTCCCCTGCCTCGCTTCGATCCTCCGCCGCGCCTAAATCGCGCGCTCCACGTGTGCACGGCGCGCCCGACGTAACAATCAGGGGATCTCTCCCGACAGTGCGGTTGCCCGACACCGTCTCCTGTGGTGGTGTTCACGCTGGGAATGATGCGTCAGGTGCACGCGCATGTCAATGCAATGTGTATGCATCTCGTCGCATTATTGTATGTATAATAAACGTAAGGTAGGTACACCGCCTACGCCAGACGATGCACGATGTCTCGCGGCGCTTGCATGGCAAGGCACGTGATATCTCCAGCGCGGGCAAGCCGAATGCACCAAGGAATACGACAAGCCGCCCTAAGAGACCGCGATGGCGCCGTACTTGCACCGACTTCCTGATCTCAATTAATGTTCGAACATGAACTGGCTGGTTGAACTTAACAAGAGAAAGGCTCGTCTGCGGATCCTCTCTCGATCCACTCTAGGGTCTCTAGCGCCGTGACTGGGATGGGGCTTGCCAGAAGCGGTCACTGCTGGAATCGGTGAGGGTCCAAATGTCTGCTTCTCTCACATCAAAAGAGCTGTAGCGACGTGCTTTCGTGACGCACCCTTGAGAGAAATCTGAGGCAAGTGCAGGAGTGTCTGTGACTCAAGTTCCTGCACTCTCCCATGATAAACCGAAAACTGAATCACTCCATGTACCGAGCCGAAGACGGCAGAGGTGCGACGTCTTCAGCCAGTCGTCCCGCAGGAGGCATATACATTTCCGCTATCTGGCTTCAGTTAGGCGTGGTATCGGGACATTGAAATGATCATTGGTGCACAGTAAAAGCACTTTTGAAATATCATAATTAAATGTGCGAATTCCCCCAACGCCGCGCTATGCCCGACAGTATATACACAGGAGCTAAAAGCCTCGGACCTCTATCGCGTAGCCCTCATCTCCTGCTGCCCATCGGTGCCCTCGACGTGGCCGGGTTTCTCGAAGACCTCCGCCATGGCCGCCTCGAGGATGGCGCAACCGGAGTCGATCTCTGCCTCGGTGATGGTGAGGGGCGGCACGAAGCGCAGGGTGTTGGTACCGCAGGTGATGACGAGGAGGCCGCGCTCGCGGGCGGCGGTGATGATGGGCGTGGGATCCTTGGACAGCTGCATGCCGAGGATCAGGCCCTTGCCGCGGACCTCTTGGACGATCTTGGGGAAGCGCTGGTGGATACGGACGAAGTTCTCGCGGAAGCGAGCTTCCTTCTTCAGGACGTCTTGTTGGAGCTGGTGGTCGGACAGGCGGCCGACGATGTGGTGCGCCAGCCTGCATCCGAGCGGGTTGCCACCGAAGGTGGTGCCGTGGTCGCCGGTCACGATCTTGCTGGACACGTCTTCGGTGACGATGGTAGCGCCGATGGGGAAGCCGTTACCCAGGGCCTTGGCCGTGGTCAGGATGTCGGGGTGCGCCTCTGCAGGAAGTTCGCCGTGAGCCCACAGCTTGCCGGTACGGCCGAGACCGCACTGGATCTCGTCGTAGATCAGGACGGCACCGACCTCGTTGCAGCGGTAGCGCAGCGCAACGAGGAATTCGTGGGTGGCGACGTTGACACCGCCTTCGCCCTGAATGGGCTCAATGATCACACCGCAAGTGTTCTCAGTCACCATCTCGTTGATGCTGTCAATGTCGTTGTAAGTGCCGTACTTGCAGCCAGGTACCATTGGCGAGAAAGGCTTCTGGTACTTTGGGTTCGGTGTCATGCTCAGAGAACCCATCGTGCGGCCGTGGAACGAGCCGTGGAAGCTCACGATCTCGTGCTTCGAGCCGTCCTCTTTCACGCTGCGGCCGTACTTGCGCGCGAACTTCATCGCCGCCTCGTTGGCCTCGCTACCGCTGTTGCAAATGAAAGCCCTGCTCGCATCCCTCATACATCCCGCCTCTTTCGTCTTCTCCACGAGCAGCTGGCTCAGTGCGCCGGTCCAGGGGTTATAGTAAAGGTTGCTGGCGTGAACGAGTGTCTGCGACTGCTCGAACAGAATGCGGCTCATCTGCTCGTCGCAGTGGCCCAATGAGTTGACTGCGATTCCGGCAGTGAAGTCGAGGTATTGCCTGTTCTCAATATCGTAAAGGTAGCAACCCTCGCCCTTCTGGAACATGGGAGGTGGGCGAACGTATGTCGGGACCATGAAGGGCTGCTGCGAGTTCACAAGGCGGGTGGTCTGAGAGTCACCGTGCGGGTCGGGTGTAGGGAGAGATGCATCTTTCTGCTGCCAGTCAGTCTCATCTCACTCCATCTCCACGCAGACATGGCCATACCTCGATAGCTTCTTGCATGCCTCTCGGCAGGTTGGAGCCGGTGGTTGAGGCATAGCTCCGGCGGACTGTCTGTGCGAGAGAGGACCTCTGTGAGCGTAGAGCGGCGCCAATGCGCTGGCTGCTCATGCGGAAAGACATGATACACGTAAATGCGAAACTTCTGAAAGACAGAAAGATCCCTTGCGAGGGGAAAAAGTGAGTCGATGTGCTTCCCAAACGGGCGTCTGTGACTCTCAAAAAGTTGACGTCTCTTACCCCAGATTTTGACCCTCGCCAAACGGCGATGTCGGAGACGACCGCGATTGGGAGAGCGATAAGACTTCAAGGACGTACCGGCGGCTCTGAGGGATGATACCCACCAGGAAAGTCACTGTAGCATTCCGATATACGCAAAACGGCCACAACCCAGCAATTCTGTTTCCTTGCAAAGATTGCCCAGCATGATACGTACTCTTTCGCAACCAAGCAGGTGAGCTTTCGTAACGCGTGCTCAGTAATCGCCTTCGGTGAAACTTAGATAACCCAGCATTGACTTCGACGCGTGTGAACGTCGAGCGTTCATCAATCAGCTTTACATGCCTCTCCGACTTGTGAGTCGACGTTAGCGCTTGACTATAGCCATTGATCGTCCCACAGGCCGCTAAGATCGACACCGCGCCATATTCAGACAAGCCAGTTCGACATGCGTGAAGTTCGACTTTTGATCAGTCCAACCTCTCTCACAATCTTGTTGTCATTATTGACGCTTATGGGTGCCTGTCAGGTATTCACTGCTTCGCCAAGACTGACATCTCACTAGCGCCATGTCTAGTCGAGCCAAGCAGAGATAGATGGTTAGTGACGATACTCGAGCATAAGTGAGCCCTTCGTTCTTTCACTTCAAAGTGCATCACACAGACATCCTCGCTCTGTAAAATTTGTCCCGGGAGGTGATGAGAGTTTCCGAGGAGCAGGAGGTCGGGTTCGGAAAGCAGCTCCAATTTTTGACCCGTACTTGCACAAGAAGCCAACAAGTCTACTCGGATGGCATCAAGGTCCGAAGTAGGCAAGAAGCAATGGAAGGTGGTGGCCGTGCCGGCAGGCTTGCGGCTTCAATCATAAGTTTGAAACATTTGGAAAAGAACCTTAGTCCATTGATCTGTAAGAGAGGGCATGAGTGAGAAGACTGCTATCGTTCCCATATCCAAGGGTGGAGGCGGGAGATGCACAAACTAGCACTATTGAACACGCACATCTTCAAACTAGCACATACGACCATAGGTCAGTGAGAACTGGGCATCCCGTCCGCTCTGCCATACATAAGCACTGAACCGGGCGACTAGTACTAGAGTGGGTGACCATCTGGGAATCCCGCCTGTTGTATGTTTTTGCCCTTCCCCCATCGGATCATGGTTTTGGTCCATGGGAAACGCTGTTTGAGATCCTGCGACGCAGCAGATGTGGAGATTTGATGGAGAGTGAAATGAATGTGACAAGTAAAATCTAATGTATATAGATTGTATTACGCTTTTACGATGACCGATTGGACTTCTATTAAATCGCCCATGTATGAAACGCGATGGCCGATGTATGCACCGCCTAGAATTTTCATCGTCTTTTTTCAAGAAAAGAGAAACTTCCAAATCAGACCTTCACCATCAAACCCCAGCCACCTTTGGCCACCCGCGAGGCACCGATAACAATGGAGCCTGCAATGACCAATACTCCTCCAAAGACCCAAGTCTGCGGGAATCCAGTGGCGTTCAAGATCTGGCCCGAGATGGGCGTTCCGATCAACAGTCCGATCGAGACGACAGTGAAACACATGCCCATCCGCGTGCCGATCATGGCGCGGTTCGCAGTGAGATGTACAAGAATTGTCGGGGGTAGGGAGACAAAGCTGCCAGAGAAGAAGCCGTAAAGTGCGCAGATGACGATGACGGGCGCGAGGCTGTGCGAAGCGATCAAGCAGAGCGCCAGGATACCAGAAATCATTGCGCACGGGATGATCATGTTGAGAGGGCCGGTGCGGTCTGCGATAAAATTTGGAATGATTCGACCGAAAATGGAACCGGCGTTCAGGATCGAGAGGAGGTAGAAACTCATGTTGTCCCCAGCAATGTTGGTTTCGATGGCGTACGATTGCACGTAGAAGAACACGACGTACAGACCCATGAATCCAAGGAATGTTCCAAGGACGAAAAGAGCATACTGTGGTTCCTTAAATGCAGGAAGGTCGAGGAACTTGCGGCGTGAGTCCGGGATCGTGCGAACGCGCAGGACTAGGTTCGAAATACCCAGACCGAAAAGCGCAATGAAGCCAATCACACGTGTAGCCCAAGGGAAGCCGATGGTCGGTTGAAGACGGTGAAAGATGATCGGGTATATCACACCGCCGAGGGAAGAGCCAGAAGCCGCGAGCCCCATGGCGGTCGCGATCTTGGTGCTGAAGTACGTCGATAGGATAGCAACGCCAGGGACAAACAGACATCCGCACCCAATGCCAATGCAAATCGCTTGAGCAAGGATGACCTGATAGTAGCTCGAAGCAAGAGAAAGCATCATCTTTGATTACACATCAGTAAGTAAACTCATAAACACAACGATGCTAGGCGCTCTGGCTCACCTGACCAAACACGACGAGGAACGATCCAACCAGCATGAGGGAGTGGACATATCCGGCATCATAGATGGAACCAGTGATGGCGCCAACAAACATGAGAAGGAAGGCTTGTATGCTACCGATCCATGAAATGTCCGAGGGCGAGGAATCGGCTAGAATACCAGTCTCATAATAGGCTTGGTATGTGCCTGTAAAGTGAGGTTAGTGGATTGCTTTGAACACAAGACCTTTGGCCGGGTGCAGCATCCTCTCATGAATTAAGGATCAGGACAAGAGCATCAAGGAGGCTGGGTATATATAGCACACCTAGGTCAACTCTAGCAAACAGGATTTACGTACCAAATGTGTTCACGATTCCCCATGAGTTGAAGAACAAGAAGAAACTCGCCAGCACTTGCAACCAAGCTTTCGTCCCTCCGTTTGGTACACTGCGAATGTTGTTCACAGAAGGCTTGCTCGACGGAACCTGGTGCAAAGAAGCGCCAGCACCAGTGCCAACCTGTCGCAGCCCAGCGCCATTTGCTTCCAGATCGTCGTGTTCGTGGGCGGTGAATGGAGGCTCAGCAGCTTCCAACAGATCCTCCTGCTGTTGAGTGAGATGCTCAGGTCCAGTCTCGTTTTTGTGCTGTGCGACCTTCTCCACGTCCTCGAAAGAAGAATCCGACATGGTTGTTTGAACAAAGGGTTTCGGTCCAGTCGCCACTGGCCTGGTCCTAGGCCTCCGCAAGGATTAGGGTAGGTGTGGCCAGTCCTTGCACTTGTATTGCTCAGCCAGGTGGTCGGCCCGCCGATTCCTTGCAGCCGTACTCGACAGGGTGAATAGCTATACCAGGCAAGAAGTTGTCGCAAGGGGAAGCATGGGTGCTACGCGCAGATAGGAGGAAAGCGATCAGAGCGCAGGCGGAAAAGGATGCCGCTCTGCGGTCCACGAGGCAGACCCGCAAAACTGTTTCGTTTGATGAGACAGAAGCCGCACAGGACGAAGGGCATGAGGCGAGCGGGAATCGATCCATTCCCGTACTAAGCAGCGAGCGCTATCGCCGTGCCGATTAACCGGCGGAGTCACTAGCGAATAGCTCGGCAAGCGGCAGATGCTTGATCAATATGCATAATCCGCGTTCTTGCTGATAAATGCGGAACTTGGCCGCTTTCGATGCGCATTCTCGACAGGCTGGAATCGTCGATATTCACAATGTTGTGGCGAGATCAGCGTCTGTATCAGATGGGGATTTTGCCAGCCGTTGACTGACTGTGCGCAATGGTGATGCTAGCGTCGGCAGGTACGCGGTGCTTCGTTGAATCTCAAGCGGTGCGGGCAGAATCCTTTGCCGGAGATTCGTCGGACTTCATCACATGCCGACTTCAGCATCCTCCTCGTAAGGGCAGGGCCACGTGAGGGCCCAGACTGGCCATTTTGACTTGCAAGCGTGTTCGTCCGGACCCGTTCTCCCTACGAGCCATATTATTAACTAGTACCTGCGATACATTGAGTCGCCGAGAGGGCAACTACTGAGGTATTGGAGAAGTGTGTGAAGCAGACCGAAATATCTGTCTCTCATTGCATTACACAGTATGATCTTTCGATTGGTATCAATACATCAATTAAAGCTTTTTGCAGGTTCAAGCGCCTCCCTTCAAGTGGCAGTATACCGCTTTCGTTAGTGGACTTGAGCTGCATATCTCGCCTTGACCAAAACCACGGACGCCCATGCATCATCATCTGCTCAATCCTGATATCCTACATACTTTTGCTCGGGTGCCCGACTAGTCTCTGCCCGAGTCCGCGAACTCCATACATAACTTGTAATCATCCGAAGTACTTGCCTGATCCAGCCCCTTTCCTTTTCGACTTCATAACCACGTAGACAATCAATCAAACCGGATCCCGCTCAAACGCCACCCTAAAAACTGCAGAACGCGGCCCGAGTAGCAAATTTGTCGCTCGAAATCCTTCCGCTCGCTATGCCTCGAAATCCAACAGATTGGTAATCAAACCGCCGAAAAGGAAATAACAAAAAAAAGAAAAGGACTTATCCATGGTTCCCTCAAGCGTTGGCAGAACCTTCGGCCGACGAAGGAGGAGTATCCACGCCTCTGCGTCTTCTGCATAATCTCATTCCCAAGCGACCCTGGCCTGTGACCTCCACACTCTCCTCCCAATAAAGATTCGCAGGTCCATCTTTCTCGCCATCAGTGCCAGTCAACGCGGGCTTGGCCGCCTTAAGGCACCTTGATCGTCTGTTCTCTCTTTCCATGACGGTTTGCCGTATGATGCTTCCAACAGTCTCACTTCCCATGCGTTCGACCAGGACCGGATGTTCCAGCAGAAATTTGAGCAATTGGAAGGGCAACGAAAATAAGAGGCTCGATATCATGGTGGTGACGGGTGATGGCCGCGAAGAACCCTCTGTCGGAAGCTCACCGAAACGTATTTGGCTGAGTCTCGGATCTGCGGAATGAGAAGACTTGTTTCTTTCATGTTTTTGATGCTGCTGCTGAGGATGAAGAGTGGGAAGACGGGGCGATGCTTCCAATTGCGGCGCAGAAGTGTCGGGGTAGAAGTCGGGCGGGAAGCTGGTCGTTACAAACTGGAAGATGGCCTGAAGAAGTGCAGTGGCGAAGGGATCGTAGGTTGGTTTGGTCGGTGTAATCTCCGCTCGGCTTTGAGAATCGTCACTGGATGTAGTGCTGTCACGCTCTTCGCTACCGTCATCTAGAGTCCACATCGGCGAGATCCCGCCCTCGAGACCGAACTTTAGGGCGAGCGGAAGCGTGTCCCAAGTCAAGGTATTGGTAGCAACGTTCATTCCCCGCCAAGCAATAGCTGGCATGTCCAACCAAGCGCCGGTTGCCACACGTTGCAGTGCTTGCTCCATACGCTCAATTTGCGCAGGCACAGGCTCAACGAAGGGAACAGACTGGCGATGCGGTGGCTCAAGGGGTGGGAGTTGCCCGCCGTAGATGTACTTCAGAGACTCATTGAAAGCGTGGAGACTCAAATATTCGCCCGGAAGATGTATGTCAAGCTGGGCTGTATCTGACTCGTGAATGAGCCGCAGAAGGGTCGGACTACGTGCCAAGATAAGCCGATGAGCATCGATTCGTTGTGTGCTAGCGTCCTGATCATGCGAGATCTGCAGAGAGCAGTCTGCAAATGGAGGTTTCGCGAACTGAGACCGGACGTGGTCACGCAGCATCTGGGCGTTGTCCATATCAAGCCGAAGATCTGGTGGTGGAATTGCCTGGTGTTGCGGGGGGAACTGCCTGCTAAGTGGTGGCTGGCGAAACGGAATCTGATTAGAAAACGCTGGCTTCAAGTCTTGAAATGGCTTTGGGCCAACTGCCTTGTCCCCAGCGGTGGGCGATCGCATGTCTTGCCCAGGCCTTTGAGCCTCTGCATATACAGAACCAGGGGAGTCGGGTCGTGAAAGTGGTAGAGGAGTGCTGGTTTGAACACCTTCTGTGAAGCCGAATTGGTCATGCGGAGGGTAGCGATATTGGGGCTGAGCATGCGGTGTCAAGCTAGGGAGCTGAGGTCCAGAATGATATCCACGCTGCGGGTTCCAGGGTTGTTGTGGCGGGTATCCTGGGGGAAATATAGGGTATGCTTGAGGCTCGGAAAAATGATGCGTGTGATGTGCCGGCGCGAACGGCGATTGGAAGGGCTTTTGAAATGACTGTGGAGGCGGCACGAATGCTGATCCTGCAGAGTATGGAGGTACTGGAGACGAATCGGAGGAATCGACGTCTCCAAATACAATGTGGCCCGTACTAGGTCGCGAAAGATGCTGGTTCGGCAAGATGGGTTGGGAGATGCGGCTAATGTGTTTCGAGGAGGACGATGATTGTGGTGTGTGCTGGCCTGTAGAGGGCACAAAAGCCGGCGGGAGTTCGGTACGTAGCTGGTTGGGTTTACGCGACGTTTGTGCATTCGATGGTTTCGCTTGCGAGGATTGGATGTGATCACCCCGCGACTGCTCTGGCGTATTTCCACTTGGGGTTGTTCTTCCACCATTGCTGCCGGAGGCCTGTGCACCTGCCATCGACGGCCTTACATCCTCGTCCGCCTCTTTTGACATATGCCCTGCCTGGGATTTCTTCTCGGAATTTGGGAGGCTGACGTCGCTCTGCGCGCCAGCTGCTGACTGTGAAGCGTTCTTCACAACCGGTGTAGTCTCCGCTGTCTTCGAAGGGTCTTGAGGAGGAGTATCGGAGGTCGGCCGGGTTTGCGCTTTGGAGGCGCGAGGTTTGCTCAAGGGTAACGGAATGGCTACCCGGCTGGGAGCTGCTTGGGCCCGGTTGCGCGTTTGCGATTGTGACGTCGAGCCATTGGTGGAGACTTGCGATGTCATTGCCCGTGGAGTAGTAGGGTTGCGACCGATGTTACCGGAAGAATGCGCGATTATGACGGCGCCGATGGGATTTGATGAGCGGACGAATGGCGACTCCAGGAGACTTGAGACAGGAGACAAATGCGGATGGGAGAAGTTGGTTGGAAGCTCCTGGAGCGCCAGCTGTAGACAAATCGGTAGGCGACGAGAGCTCGGCGTAGTGTGCGAATGCGGCGGTGGAGAGGTTGTCACAGAGCTATTGCGGGCGAAGGATGTCAAGCAGCGGGCGAAACGTTGGTTTGGGACGTCGGCTTGCTCTTCTGACTTCGGCGCGCGATTTGGTGTGGAGAAAAAGAAGCTTCCGGCTTGAAGTCGCCCGCAGGCGCCAGCTGCTGCACCCAACCGCACGCAACCGCGCAACTCGTCACCCGGCACTTGCGCTGTCATCACTTCAACAAGACTTCACTTATTACTGCATCCGCGGCACGCCCATATATGACCAGGCCGAGCGTTCCCGGGACAGCCTGTATTTCGACTGACCGTTGTATGATAGTCTCCGGCTGCAGACCTTCAGGATGGCTCTACTCGAGAGGTCCTGGAACGCTTATAGTATCACAGTAATAAAAATCATTGCACGACTGCGAAGTCGCTGCCCAGGATTTTTGGCATCGCGCTCTACCTAGGTACCTTACGCACCATACTTACTACCGTCACCTCGAAATGACCTGTTCTTGCCGTCCCGTAAAGATGAAACCATCCGGCAGACAAGCCCTTTCCTCTTGTCTTCTTTGCCCTTTCCTCTCGTTCATCATTGATGTGCCTTCTCTCAGTTTCGAGTCACTTGACATCTGCTGTCATTCTACTTTTGCCCCATTATATTCCTCATATCAGTCCTGAAAACCTCTCGCTCCACCTTGACACCTCTGACTTTCCCCGTCGCTCCAACCCTCCCGGTCGTTATCGTATAACCTACCTACTTCCGCTGCCAGTCGCATTCAGAGCAATGCTTCGACACCGCAACGAGCTCCACACGCCGCCACACACCCTAAGACGGAAGCAAGTATACCAACGCGCCGGAACTCACCCATCGATTCCTACAATGCCCCTTGTTAACGAGCTGTCTGGTCGATCGGATCAGACGCTGGACCTGAGCATTTGTCACCCTTCCCTTCGGCACTCGAGTGAGTTACAAGGTACACTGAAGCGAAGCTTAAAAGTCTGATCCTGAAGCAAAGATAACCGATTCTCGGTTCTCGCTACTCCCTCATCGTCTTTGGCGAGACCCACATCTCTTCTTCGCGATCTATCGGCAGCCCACAGTCATCGCGCCCGCCATAGTCGCGGTACAAAAGAAGCTAAAAGGCGACGTGATATGAGGCGGAACCGGCGCAAGCTCGCTGCTCACTTGCTGGACCAGCAGCTCAACCAAGCCATCGACGAAACGATCGCTAGGGCCAGCATTCCTGCGCCTCCGCCGCCACCAAGAGCATGCCTACTCGCGGCTCCTTCCACACTCTCTCAAGGCCTCCCGCTCGGCTCACATCAGTCAACAGAGCAGTACAGGGCTCTCCCATCGCCGCCCAAGCTTCCGTTGCCGGAATTTTCATCCTTCGATATCCTTTCGTTTCCTAGCACTCTGCTTCTGGCCAAATCTCCACCTCCCGCGCGTGTTCCAACCCCTTTCCGCAATTTACCCAGATGGTGCCCAGACATACCGTCACTAACTCTTGACGACGTCTGGAGAGACTGTCTGCCCACGTTCCATGACCTATCTTCTCTTCCAGAGCCGGCCGAGCCCCAACCCGTGTTCTCAGATGCAGGCACTCTCTACAACGGCGGCTTGCAGATTTGGCGGCCCTCGGGGACAACCTTCGGAAGGGATCAGTCCAGATTTTTTCCACCAAGGAGCCTGCTGACCGCAGAAGAGCAAGGCCTTTCGACAAAATGCCGGGCTCGGGTGAAGTTACCGACACCTGTCCGGTGTCGACTACGCGTTTCGGACGACAGCGCTGTCGCTTTGAATCCGACTCGGAAGTCACAAGCTGAGCAAATAGCTGAAGAGAATGTTGTCAACCCATCTGAAGCAACTCATATATGCCCGAACACAAAGGTCGCGGACGACCAATCGCCGATGCCACACCCCGCAATGAATGTCGGCGAAGAGTTTGGTCAATCTAGCTCAACGGCTGCCGAGCGGATGAGCAGCGCGGTCGATGCAGCTACTGCCGTAGAGATTTGGCGCGATATTGAACTGGGCCATCCTCCACAGGCGTCCGGAACCGACTTGAGCACTTCAACTCCGAGAGCTGCCACTTGGGAACAACCAAGAAACGCATCTCGTTGCCCAACCGGCCCAAGTTCTCCCTCCCTCCAAATTGGCCAACCTCCTTATGAGCTCGATGGCGTGGAACTGCCTCTGCCTTATGTTCACGCAAACAGTTTGACAGGCTACTCAAACCATTGCGATGCTTCGATCAACTCGCCGCTCAATTTCACTTCATGTCAGTTCTCGGACTCCGGTGTTGGGCTTCCGATCATGCGACTGTCAGACGACTACAATAGAAGCTTAGACGAGCACATCTTCGGTCAAAATGTGCTGAGCTCAGGGGTTTTAGGCAGCTCAACTCGCGTCCCGTTGCCAAAGTCACTACCAGTTACACCACCTGCTACACCGCCTCCGCAAGTTGTCTCCAATCCCGCTCACAAAATGTCCATCAGAAGCACATGCGAAGCTGAGCACGAGAGATCAGATGCTCATTTTCGAAGCGAGCAAGCTCTATTTGTCCAGTCGCCAGCTTCGACCACGCCAGATGTCACTTTCGTGCGAGACGATTGGGCAAATCGCAGCTCGATCAATATCTCCGAATTCTTGAAGCTGGGTCACGCGAAGAAGTGCTGGTGCGATTATTGCAGGGACAGCCCTTGTGAGACTACTACTGGTGGGAGTGGAGTTTCGACGCCATCTTCCACGGTACTCACTTTTGACACTCTCGATGCAGTCGAAGACGCCGATGACCCAACGTTTAATCTCATCCTTAGTCCCAGTCAGTCCGAGCCCAACGACAATTGCGAAACGCCACAGCTCTTAGACCTTGTCGACTCCGGCAAAGACGCGGCGGAGGCAGACAACCTGGAAGCCGAGACTACCGGGAGTAGCGGGTGGCTTTCTGTCTCCTCGCTCGGATTGGAAGAGGCCTCTGACCACAGTCATACACCTTCTTCGCTCTATTTGCCATCATCGCCGATCTTACACCGTGGCCAGGTCTCGAGAGCTGCGACTCCGACTATCATCGTCGCTTCATCGGAGACTTGTTCGGCTGATTCGTCAGAAGGATATGTTGTTGCTGATGGGCCTCTGGCTCCGACAGCGTGCTACCATTCGCAAGAATTGTCGTGGCGTGACACGTTGCTGCGACGCTTGAGGCTCGAAAGAGATCAGGCATCAACCTTGCACACTGAGATTGAACTCGAGAGCAAGGTTAAGGAGGACCTGAAGGAGAGCTGGAAATGGGAAGATGATGGTGCCGACGGATGGTGGAGTTGGACTGCTGAGGGGGAGTGCTGAATGCTCCTATTTCTTGGTTCTCGAACCCGAGATCCAGGACCCCATTTTTCCAGAGCACGCGCGAGCGATGATGGGTGTCGGTGCTTGGTACTCTTTTCATAGTCAGAGTGGCGGATCTGGGCTTGTCGCAGTAAAATACCTAAGATGCTCATATCAGTATCAGATAACAGACATGAAAGACGAGAAAGGCGATGTAACGTTTTCTGCATACAACGCCGTCGGTAATCATCCGCCAGAGCGGGGATTTCCGCGCTTCGCTACGCGCGTCATTAAAATATGGAAATCCGAGCTCTTTTATACGATAATCCGACCTTATAATGCGATTTTAGTAGTATAGCTATTTAGAAGGTGTTATTACCGCCTTATTAGTAAAGTAATCTCGATTAGTAGGTATATACTAACCTTATAGGTATAGGTATCGTCGTAATACGCGCCGCGCTCTCAGAGGCCGACGTCTTAGTACTAAAAGACCTCCTCTTTACCTTTAAGAGGCCTACTAAGGTTATTACCGATCGCTTTAATATAAGTATACGAATAGTAAGCGACTAGCGCCGTTATCTTTTAGTATATAGCTCGCCGTACTTACCTATAATCCGACCGTAAGGGCCGCTAAGATCCCTTACCTCCGCGTAAGAAGAGTTAATATTACTATACCTTAAAGATCGACTAACGGTATTACGCGATAAGATTGCGTTCTTTATTTAGGATCGATTTGAGGTCGTAATCGCTCTAAATACTATTAATAAGATACTTAGTCGGCTACGGTAGTTTAAGAAGGTTATAAAGAAGGCTATAGAGTAGCGTAGTAAAGAGCTCCGTATATAGTAGTTTACGAAGAGGATTAATTAGCGGTAGTACTAATTAGTATTTATTAATAAGACCGCCTTATACCCTTAAATAGGTAATCGGAAGTATAGTTAGAGCCCTATTAGTATACCGTACTATAATAGGCAGCTCTTACGCCGTAATAAGAGGGTAGTAGTATTACCGGCGCTAATAATTAGCGGTTATCTAAAGGATCCCCTAATCGTAGAAGGCGTAGTAACTATAGAGTTATTCAAGGAGTAGTTTAAGGTAAAGCTTCTACTATAACTACTACCTAATTAGATTATTATTATAGATAATACTACGATCTATAACTTAGAGGTAGTAAAGAATCTCTATATAAAGTATACCCTTAAGCTTAAATACCTACCGCCCTATTTACCGGATCTTAATCTAATCGAGTAGTCGTTTAATACGCTAAAGACGTGGGTACGGAGGCATATAAAGGAGGCGCTAATATTCTAGAGCTTTACTACGTTTATAAAGTATATAATAACTATAGTTAGAGAGGAGGGCGGTATAGAAGGTTAGTTTATAAAAGTAGGTTATAAGGTTTATTAAGGTATAAGAATAAGGTTTAAGATAGTCGTACGTAATAGTAGTAGTACTATCTTAGCTACTTTGAAGCTTAACTTTATAGGAGTATTTCTTATTAACTGATTAAGATTTTCTAATAGTTATTAAATAGAATAGTAGCGTATATACTACTCTTTTATCTTTATAAATATATAATTATAATATAGTCGTATACGTTTATAGTCTCTAATCTCCTATAGGATAATAAGTAGGCTAAGTAGCCTTATAGCTAGTTTAGATATACGGGAGCTACCGCCTACGGCCGGACTCTACTCTAATTAGCCGATTTTTATACGGAGCTACCCGTAGTTAGACTTAGTAAAAATCTTCTAAAGTATTACTCTTTAACTATATATCCGTAGATCTTTTAATATAATTAACTAAATATTACTAAACTCGAATAGTAACTATAAAACTCTATTACCTATTACTTAGAAAAGTAACTATAATAATTTATTATAGCGTTAACGAGTATAATAAATAAAACTACCTTAGCGGTTACTCCCGTTATAGAGCTTCGAGCCGATACTATTATAATTTTACTAACTTCCGTAATCTTCTTCTATAACTATTAGCTATACCGGTCGTAAGCTAATCCTCTAATATTGCCTCCGCTATTAATTTAAGGTTATTACTATTCTCTTCTAACTTCTCCCGGGTATAATCTAAACCGCTCTCCTTACTACGCTATACCGGCTACTCCTTATACTATATAAAGAACGATAATATCCGCTTAATTAATGAGCTCTACGGTAAGGAAGATAATAGCCGAAAAGGGCTACTATAATGCTCTATTATAGGTTATATAAAGGGATTTATCGAGCTAATATTAAGCGTTACGCCTCTTATAATCTACTAATACTAATACTCCTTCTAACGGCGGCGACCGCTATCCTCGTCCTTACGCTTTATAATCACTAATTATTAGAGTATCTTCGTAGAGGGCTCTTCTATTAATCGCTTACCGGCGGCGATAGCCTATAACTATACTATTATAACGATAGGGAGAATAGGATAGTAGTAAGAAGCGTCGTTATAAATAGCCTAATAATATACGCTATAGCCGTAGTTCTTATATACCTTAGATCTATAGGCCTACCGCTCTATAATCTCGCTCGTATAGTTACCGGAGGCTTTAAGCGCTTTACGCTCCGTAGGTAACTATTTAAGCTAACGATTTATAATAGTATTACGCGGCCGCGGCTACGATAAGGCCGTAGATAATAGTACTACGACGTCCTTTATACTAATATAGACCTTAATACGTAGATCCTTCTTATTAGTAAGATACTACTCCTTTAAGGCAGCTATAAAGAGGTCGTAATTATCTACGCTACCGCGGAGCTAGCTACCGGTAGTAAGACCTATATAACCGGTAACCACCTCTTTCTAACTACTAAGGTCGTACTAGCGTAGCTCCTATATACGCGCCTAGATCTAATTATTAATATCTTTTATAGGATTATTTAGGAGATTATCGGCCGTATTATATATAGCTAGATTAGTAGCTAACGACTCCTTTTTTAGCCCCTATAACTACTACTCTATTCTATACCTAAAGTACTCGTCGTACGCCGCGGTAGACTCTATAACCGGCTTTAGAATAGGCCCTTTACTATCTTTATTAAATAATCTTTGACCTAAAGTAGGTAACGACTACGCTCGTATAATAGGTAGCTTACGCGCGTATACGTGAGGTCGCCTTTTACTACTAACGATACGGCTAGCCTATAATAAGGCTATAGTAACGCTAGTAGCTCTCACGGCCCTATTATCCTTCTTCTTCACTACCCTTTTAGTGACCTTTTTAGTAGCAGGCGGCGCGGTATTAGGCGGTATTTAGAGACGCGTCGCTCGCGTCGGTTTTGGCGTACGCCGCGGTCGCGCGGTCGTTATAGGACTATTTAGTAACTCCGGAGTCATAATAATAAAGTAATAATACCGTAATCTGGCTATACCACTATAGAAACGACGACACGATTATTAGAGAGGATTATCGTGTAAAAGAGCTCGGATTTCCATATTTTAGTGACGCGCGTAGCGAAGCGCGGAAATCCCCGCTCTGGCGGATGATTACCGACGGCGTTGTAGCGTGCCAAGTCACAGACCAACCTCAGCACCTCGTGCGCAACTCATCAATCCCGCCACGCATATACGATTCCTGTAACAACCACTTAGCCATTATCGCTGGAGGGCAACCTACTGAGTTTGTGATAACAAGTTCTTTGAACCGACACGCTGCCCGGTGGCGGAACAGATCCTGCCAATTACTGGCCCTTTCTTCTCATTGTGATCTTGAGTCACTACTGTAATCGGATACTCGCTAGACGTGAAGGAACTTTGGAATGCATTGGTTTGTCTACCCGCTGACGCGATCCATTAAAGGCCATCCAAGCCTGTACGCGCATGACAGAGTCGCCCATTGAGTCGACTCAAGGAAAAGAGAAAACCAAAGAAAGAATGAAAAACAGGAAGAAAAAGCACCTCTGCTCTTGACCACCGAGCCCGCAGGCTATTCTCTACACACTTCGGCAATTGCCAAAAAGAAACTCTTTCATCCATTGTACGCGCTCTGATCAGCCCCTTCAGCCTTGCATTCTGAGGTGGTTCTTCGCTCTGGTGATTGCTCTCATCTTTTCGATGATCACCTGACAATCCTTGATGGGCGTAAAAAATCGATCGTGGATAGCCGATGCATCGCGCAATTTCCTGAGCTCTCTTTGCGCGGCGGTACCCGTTGTGCTGATCTGCAGGAGAATGTCCCTTGGAATGGCCAAGAGATGCGACCCATCCTGTGGCGGATCTTTTTCGACAAAGTCTGCTCCCGCTCGGAGAAGAGAAAAGACTCCATCGACTTCAGACTCAGGCATTCCGGCCATCATCGCGACTTCATTGCTGTTGTAGTCCATGTTCCAGGACTCGATGCTTGCAACAGTTTCCCTGAAGTTCTCGTACAAACGTCGCTGGACTTCGGCGACGGTCACATAGTCTTGCGAGGCGGCTTTGCCGAAGATGAAGTTTGTCCAGATCAAAGCCGGCGTAGATCCGCTGTTCGTGGAAGCCTGTTGCTGCACGGGAGTCTCGTTTTCTTGCTCTGTGACTTGGCTTGGTCCGTCAAGCCCCTGATTTTGCGATTCGAGTTTCTGCTGAGCTAATCGCAAGATTCTACACAGGGCATCGTCTGGGACATTGTTCGCATCGACGAGGGCGTCGCGAGCGTGGCGAGCGTCTTTGAAGAGTCCAGGGAGAATCTGAGTCACTCTTTCTGAAAGCGTCCACATCTGTTGACCATGGAGCTGGCCGATGATCTGACTTAGGTCGTCTCGCATGGCACCGATGCTTTCAGAGTAGCGGCGCAGCTCTCTGAGTACATGATCCGGCAGTTCGAGGTCATAGATTTCATCATCGTCTCCCAAATCTCTATGCTCTGCGCATGCCCGTCGAATGATGTCTCTAGCTTCTTTGGCTAGCTCGCCATCCAGGAAGTCGATGTCACCTTTGATTGATCTCTGCTCATCAATGGTCAAAGAGCTGGGAGTACCATGCGGTCCGTCGTTCGCCTTCTTTTTTCCCTTGGAGCTGGCCAAGGCAGCCACAAGACGTTGTTCTGCGGGAGGCTCCGGATGCTCTTGCTCTTGTGTGTACGACACAGGAGTGACTTGCTGGGAGCTTTCCTCATAAGAGTTTCCGCCCATCTGTATCTCGCGAGTTGCCGAAAGGGTCGTTGCTGCTTCGTCATTACCTGTGGTGCCAGTGACTGGGGCTGAGGGAGCAGAGAGGTGAGCGCCTTGAGTGAGGGAGCTACTAGCTTGGGCGCTGAAAGTCGCATTCACGCTCAGAGGCATCATGAAAGGATTCACCGGCTCCTCAGGTTGTTGAGTAGTCATGACAGTTTCATTGTGGCAGTTGTGCCAATGGTTCATGACCTCACGCTCGCGTTCGGAGTTGTAATTCCCTTTGAAGTCGTGGATAGCAGCTCCTTGTAGCATGGAAATTTGGGCACGTGTAGCGGCGGTCTTCTTCTGAGTGATGCGTCTGTTTGGTTGCCGATCCGTTCGAGCATTCTTATAGCCGTATTGGGGCCGGCTGTTGTGCTTCAGCTGGTTCGGCTGAGTTGGGGCAGACATCGCTGCTGTGACATCAGTCATCCAGGTGGACGGCTGGTTCTCGGTGACGGGCTCCTCTGCGACCTCTTGGGTTGCTGATGAAGCGTAAAACATCTTCAATGCTCCGCCTGCTGGTGTGAGTGCGGATGCCGAAGCGAATGCGGCTGTGCTGCTTGGTGCATGCTGCTGCATTTGCTCCAAATTCGCGGGCCACGGGTTCTCTTGCTGTGTGGAGGCAGGGAACTGATCGACTGCAGACGGTAGAGGTCCCGAACCCTGGGTCAACGCTCCTTCAAAGTGCGAGTCCTTTGTTGTATAGGCGTCCACAAGGGATTCTGAATCGCAGTCTGCGTCGGAATTCATCTCCGTATCCACTGGATTCCAGACACCTTCGTCAACATCCATCTCCGAATTGACGGGTTCCACGACGCCTCCATCGACATCCATCTCCGGACCGATGGGGTCCACGCCGCTTTCGTCGACATCCGACTCCGGATCCACGGGGTTGACGACGCTTTCGTCGGGATCCATCTCCGAATCGGCCGCGCTCACCACGCCTCCGAGAGGATCTTGCTGAAGATCAGCAATTGCAGCCGGTACATCAGGCCGAGTCCAGCTGAAGTACTCGTTCAGACGCGGTTCCTCATGGTAATCAGGCAATTCAACATCGGATCCTTCGATCGCGATGGAGAGAGTGGCGAGAGCTCCCGCCGCCAGAACACATTCATCCTCGAAATCCATCTTCTGGCCGGATGCTTCGGCTGTGGATGCTGTGGCATCGTCTTCTGTGTCGTGGTCGGATTCGTTGAGATCCGCCTCCGACGGGCCACAGTCATCATCACTGTCTGCATCAAGCTCAGCGGGATTGCGATAGCTGAGCATGTCGATGAGAGCTGCTGAAAGACTTGAGTTAGCAAAGCACCGGATAGACCGTCTTGAGAAAACTTACGACGCGTGTCTGCGGAGACCGGGTGGCTTTCGGCCACCACCACCTCCTCCTCCTCCACCTCGCCCATCTCAATATCATCGTTGGCCTCGTCAGACCCGCGCGAGGACTCATCGCTGTCTTGTTGAACAGCCTGGTCGTTCTCTCCGGTAGTCGGAGCATCGTCGAACGTTTGTTGTTCCTCAGGAAGCTCGGATTCTTCGAGCTGTTCCTCTGAGGGGCTGTCAATGGCGCTGCCGTCTTGAAGAGCATTATTGCTCTCTTCGGCAGCGTCAGCGTCGTCGACCGCTTGGTCTTCTCCAGCCGCCTCCACTTCCTCCGCGGCGGTGGTAGTTGCCGGGGGAGTGGCTTCTTCGGCGGCAGGGGCCTCCCCGGTGACTGCAGGCTCTGTGGCCGCTGCGTCTTGGATAGGGGACGGGCAGCGCTCTGCCACGGCCTCAAAGTCACCGGGGAAGGCGCCCGGCATCGCCACCGCGAGGTCACGAGAGCTGTTAGTGCTCTCTTTGGGCTCCTCAGACCCCGACGTGCGATCGTTGCCGGAGGTTCCCTCGTCAACCTCCGGGATGTCCCTTTCGAGCCCATCGATGCGCTCCTCGTCAGAAGCCTCAGACAATATGCTCCAGAAGTCATCACAGGATTCCTCCTGCTCGTCCTGGGCCTCCATGTCTTCGGTGCTGACGGGCTCCGCAGGAGGACTGTCGAGGGGCCCGGGGGAGAACGGAACCCACGGCAACAACTCGTCGAGGTCAATACTGTCGAGGAGATTGACCCGTTGCGGTCTGTTGAAGTCGAACGGCGGCTGGTACACCGGGGCGTTTGCACGCGTAGACCGGCGACCGAGGAGAAGACCAGCGACGAGAGCGACGATGAGCGCGGCGACGAGCGCGACGAGCCAGGCGGTGTTGCTGAGGGCGAATGCCCTATCCTCAACAGGGAGCGACGACGCCGGGAACGATATTGTCTCCGTCACGGTCCATATGACCGTGACGGGAGACGCGGCGGCGGTGGCGGTGGTGGTGGTGGTCGACGAAGCGACCGTCGGGGCGCCGATGCCCCAGGGGATGACTGACAGGCGGGGGTTTGTCGCCGCCTGGTACATCAAGAACATGCCGACTACGGCCGAGATAATGGCCTGTAGCGGCAGCATGGTTGCGGTTGATCTTTTGAGGTGCGATCAACTGTTGTGGTTGCAGTGGTGGTGTGGTGGTGTTGGAAAGGATTGTGAGCGGTGGGTGTGTGGAGGTCAATTTGTGAGCGAGCGAGTTTGTGCGGTTGTCAGTTTCGCAAGGCAAGAGCGACCTAAATTTCACGAATATGGAAGGCACGGAAAAGTGGGGCGTTGAGGCTTCTTTCACTTACAATGCCACAGAGAAGCAGCATTCACTTCAGGCAGCTGCAACTCCATCGCGTCACGAGACCCCCTCTTATCGGCTTTCTGCGGCCTACGAACAGTTACTTCGATGATTTGTACAGTGAAAGCGCTTCAAGGGAAAGACTGGACGTGGAGAGGGTCGCTGAACCGGGAAGGGGCAGCTCGCGCGTTGCGTACCAGAGGGCCCAAGCGAAGGGTTGAACCGATCCAAAGGCGGTGACCATATTCCTTCTCGCTTCAAGGCAACCGTGCTCGCAGACGAACTTGTGGATGCGGACATGTCGTAAAGAGCTCCGTAGGACACTTCGTGATCCTCTTGCTTGATGATATCTGAGAGCCGAGATCAGCATCAGCGCTATCGTACCAGCAACGTCTGAAAGACTATGC
Organism: Septoriella neoarundinis; assembly: GCA_022813125.1. Taxonomy (NCBI): domain Eukaryota; kingdom Fungi; phylum Ascomycota; class Dothideomycetes; order Pleosporales; family Phaeosphaeriaceae; genus Septoriella; species Septoriella neoarundinis. Next base: position 9,385 of record JAKLND010000018.1, on the reverse strand, counting down.
GGCGAACTAGATCGACCGCATCACGCTTGAGCCCCTTTCAATCTTGCGAAAAAGAATGGTGGCACTGACCTCGATCCAACGATCCCAAAACAAATTCTTCTGTCACAAACAATGGGCGTGATTGCGGTAGACGTGGACTTCATGCAAACACGATCGCGCTGACCATGCCTGCATGAAAGCTGAACCAAAAACGTGTATATAATATTCATATCCACATAGTATGTACAATGAGTGCCAAGGTGCAAGCCTCCTCCCTTCCGCTTAGAACGCAATACCATGACACACCAAGCACACTGCTCTGTCAAGTGAGATCCTGATGAGAAATGCAAACAGAGAAAGCAAAAAACAGATAAACAAAGGAGAATGTCAGAAAGCCAAGCAGCACCCACCCCGAGCCTACCTGTCCTGCGGCGAGACAGCTTGCGGCACGGGGTCACCAGGGCTCAGGATCTCTTCCCCGTTTCTTCCACTCGAGGCTCCGAAGTCGGGTTCAGAAAACAATCCAACGCCTTGCTTCTCGCCAGACGTCTCTTGCTGATTCAAGGCACTGGCCCCTGGCTCGATGTCGTCGGTGAAAGATACACCCTTCGGAGTGCCTGCAGCGCCCACAGATGTTTCTCTGCCTGAAGGGCCTGCTTCATCACTCCTAGTAAGAGCGACAGGGTGGCCTGTAGCCTGATGATCGACGGGCGCGGAGGAAGCGGGCATCTGGCGCTCGGGTATGGACTTCTTCGTTGGCAGCTTCAAGTCCGATGGACCGATAAGGGAGTGTCGGCGGAGAGACTCGAGCTGGGCGGTCGGATCCTATTGTGAAGCACAAAGATTAGCGCGCCTGCGCCGAGAGACTAAAATAGCAAAAGGGTGGTGTGTAATGGTAATATGCGAGAATGTAGCAAAAGTCAAGACTACAAATACATGGCAAGAAGCAGCAGATCCTGACAAGATAGCTCGAACGCAACACGATAGATAGAAAACAAATGCACAAGCAATATAATTGGCGAAGGGAAAGGGCCGCCTGATCATGTTTCGACCTTAACGGGGACCATCGAAGGAAGCGCATCGGCACTCCAAGGTTCTTCTTGGGAATTGCGTCTCGAATTGAAACCGCAGTTTGGACATACCCAATCAGCCTGATCTGGCACGCCTTCAGCAGCCGGCAGGGCCTCGGTGTCTCTTTCTTCTCCCCAGAATGTACTTCTGCGTCTCGGCGCGGGCGTCACCGGTAGGCTCGGCCGCTCGACCGCAGTCGGAAAGTCGGTCAGGATAAGGCTCTCTCTCCTCTTACGGACGGTATCAACGAGTTCGGCGGGATCTGGCTCGTTAGTCGGTGACAGGACGTGACGCTCTTCTTGCGGCCCGAGTGTCTTCTGTGGCTTGCCGCGGTTCTTTTGCCAGCTGGAGAAGGCGCGGACGTATGTATTGATGCCTTCGACCTCATCCCACGCATTTTTATTGACGTTTCCAAATTTGGCCCAAGGCTCTTCCTGAACATTGACGGCTGGGACGTCTGGAGCGGGCTCGTGCTTAGTGGTCACTTCCAGCTCATCGGCCAAAGCCAACGGCGGAGATTCAGGCTGAGGAGGTGGTGATGGCGACCTATCTTCAACGAAGACACGCGTGGGCTTCGGTAGCTCACGTTCTTCCCATGGAAATATTGGTGGCGGCTTCTCATGTTTCCGAGGCTTCTCCTTAGGAACCTCGAACCACATGTCTTTGGGCGGCTCAGGATACTCGCGCGGCGGCTGGAATGGCTGCGGATCGGTGCTGAATTGGTAGACTTCTGTAGGGAAGTTGGCGGCTTCTGGCCTCGACTCTGCTGGTGGAGCGGCGCGAGTAGCATCCCACTCCATTTGCGGAGCCGAGAATTGTCTGACCTCGATTGTCGGCGGCGGCTCGACAATGCCCTGATCTATGTTCTCTGCGGGCTCCCCTGGCTCGGTGAAAGGTGCTTCAGTGCTGTTGATCTTTGCTTCTGGAGGTGGCGGTGCCCCTTGGGGCATTTCAACAGGATAACCTGTCGCGTAATACACATCGCCAGTCTTCGGCGACTCGGCCTTCACCTGGGCTTGTACAGCTCTTACAGGTGCCGGTGCGCGTCGACCGGTAGCAGAATATTCTGTGGTAGTAACCTTGAAATGTTTGTCATACACAGCCCACCATCTTGCGGAGAGCTCCTGATACGCGCTCGGTGGTGCGTCCGACCGCTTCCCGCTCTTCCAAGGCTTGTCCTCGCCAATGAAGTGGACCATGCTGATGTTGTGCTTGTAGTACCGGTATGCAGGCTCGTACTGGTAGTTGGCAGAAGGAGTGCAGTTGTACGTGAAGCTCAGCCGCTTCCACGGCTTGGGCTCATAGTACTGGTTCAGCAATCCTTGATCTGCACCATCGAAGCTGTCTCCCACGCCGGCAAGTGTCCGCAATGCCCAGTAGTCGCCCATGTGTGGTGAGATTACCATGACGCCAGAGTTGAAGGCATCTGGCCAGCCAACATCCGGTGCCGCGGCAAACGAGTCCGGCAGCTCAAACAGCTCGTCTGGCGCGCGCAACGCAACCACATCCGCATCAATGTACACAATCTTTCTGAATTGGGTCTGCCGCCACAAGTTGATCTTAGTGAATGTAAACAATAGGTCGCCGCGGTTCATGAGGTAGAGATTCTTCGGATTAGGCGTCGCTATTCGCTCGATGGGAAGGACATAATCGTAGAGTACCTGCAGGCTCAAGTCTCAGTACGCAGCAGGTGTGACAATGGCATTGTTGTCGCGAGAACTCACCCTCAGCTCGTCGAGCGTGCTTGGCCGCAGAGTGTCCGGCGTGACGAGCACTGCGAGCTTCTTCTTCGTACCGCAGTCACGGAGAGAGTGTGCGAGCACGGCGGCACCTATCCAGTGGTCAGGCCCCAATTCGCTCTCGTCAAGTCGTAGTTGGTCATACCTGGAAGATACGCATCGCTCATTACGAGCTGAGGGCCTAGTCAGTCGCGCAATCCGCATCGCCGGGCACCGTGCAGTCACGCACCGTGCAGTACACATCCTCATCGATCGCCATGGTGTCTCGCAGCCCGTCTGTCTATTGTCGAAGGGAACTGCGGTGCTCTAGTAGAGGCGAAGAACAACACACGAGCGACCTTGAAAGCACAGGTGACGCAGCTTCTCCGCTTCGGTCTGGCTCGCTTGGGGCGGGCACCGCTACTGTGGCTACCTAGCCCGCCACTGTATGCTGGTGCAATAGACGCGCCCGTGCAATTTCCACGGCTCCATGGGATTTCCTCAACCAAATCCTCGTCGGCCGGTCTTCGCCTGCTATGCGCGCCCGCGTGCCGGAGACATCACAATATGGCAGATGAACGTTTGGCCCGTGTGAGACAGCGACAGCAAGTTTTGGTACTGCAGCTCTGATGGCAACGGGCGCCTCTCCACACGGCCTCCAGTCTCCCTCCAGCTCCAACCACCAATTCTCCGCCAGCTCGGCCAATTCCCCTCAGCGACCCGCGTGCCATTGACCCACTGTAGCACGGACCCTGCGTCTGCGGTCGCGCGTGCATCATCACGCGCCTGCTGCCCTGCAGCTTCAGGCGCCAATCGTCCCATCCGTTCTCTCTTGGGACCAAATTCAATACGAGAGCTGCAGCGCCAGCAGCTATAGAGGTCATCGTCCGCGCGCACGTGACTGGGGTTCTCCATTGATCAGCGTTGTTGCGGTCAACGGGCCTCACTGGCGCCCCGGCGGCCGTGCCAGGCAGGCCCTTCGATGAACGCCCGTGCGCCCGATGGTACCGCAATCATTAGTACACGACCAAGGTCTCTCCCTGCAAGACGCTCGAACATGGCTCGTGTTGCTTGATGTCCGACAGGCTGACAGGTGTCGCGACGTAAGACACCTTGCCGTATAGGTCGACTTGCTTTGAGCGAATGAATGCAGCTGGGGTCATGAACGGCACAGCGTCGGCAGCATCCATCGCCAGAGCGACAAGCTGGGGGCAAGATTGCGCAAGGCAGTCGAAGATTCTGTCGGCCGCTGTCCTTGCATCCTTGTGCATCCTGAGCTCAAGGTAACTATGGAGCTCTGCGCCGTCTTCGTCCAGGTCACTGTCGTCGTACGCATGGCCATGTAGCCCGAGTGCACTGTAAGCTTGAGCATTCGCAGGTTCGTCAGTGCTTTCAAGCAGTTCTGTTACTCAAAGTCAGAAGCGCAGATATGAAGGGTAGCCCGTTGCACGTTCTTACCAACATCCCTTCCAACCTGTAGAGCTTTGCCCAAGTGGTCGGATCGGTGCATGTGCCTTCAATTGCCAACTGTTGAAGTTGCGGAGCAAGCTCGCAGAAAGATTTGAAGTCCTGGACTTTCCTGTTCCTCCCCTTCAACGAATTATTGCAAGGCTCCCAGTCGTTCAGCTCGAGAAGTCGAAGCTTGGGTGCATGAGGCATGAGCGTGTCCCATGAAAACGCTTGAAACTCTCTGGTGTCAGGATGAGAAGTTATGCGCAGCTTTGCAAGAGGACCAACCGACTCCAGGAATGCGCCAGTACTGCCGTCGACGGGATCATTGCAAGACCCCTCATCCAAGAAGGATTTGAGACTGAGCCTCATCTGAGCGAGGGCTTCACAAAGTCGGTTGGATTGAGAGCAATTGAACAGTTTCAGATGTTCCAGACGGTTGAACTCCAGCATTGTGGGCAGTACTACTCCAGCAGACTCGAGACATAGCGCCTCCACACGCAGACACTTCAGCCCTGGACATCGGATGCCAACTCCATGGTGCCAATCATTTCCGCCCAGGCGATTGGGCAATGAGCGCGGAGGGCAAACTAACTATCGTACTTCCTCACAATCTGCCTTGCACCAAATACAGGAGCTCCGTGACGGTGCTCGATGCGCGAGCGAAAGTGCCGCGACAATCATGCTGCGGTTAATTTACTATGATTGAGTGCTAAGCCCGTCCCAATGTCAGTAAACAGCAGGAAGTCCTCTCCATCCCGTCTTTGCGCCGACGCGGGTTTTCCGTTCTGCCCAGGTCTGTACCGTAATCATCAGATAACACGATCGGCCGGAATGACCTGATTTGCGAACAGTTTTGTCATCATTATACAGTCACTAGTTACAATTGCAACTGGAAAGATGCGTTGAAGTGTATGTTGGCGCCTCGTTAGAAGTGTACGCCAGAGCCTTGGCGGAGGTGGCCCTCCACAGCCAGCGGGCTTTGGCTTTGTTTGTTTACCGACGGCAACAAAGATGTACTATAAGCCGTTAACCACTGCAGTCCGACGATCATTTTTGTTATGAACATCAATATCGAGTGTGATGCTCAGTGAACATCTTACTGCTGGCCTCGCGTCGGCCTGGGACTGTACGACGGGAGAGGTTGACCTGCGCGTTGCTGCAAAACGGAAAAGGAGTTTGCGAGAATCCAACCGAGAGGACATCCCGTGGACCGCCGCAAGATGCAACCGCCTATTGAGAACTATCACTTCCCGAATTAATATTTTGCGAAAACGGTCGAGACTTGGACTGGAACCTTTGGCATCAAGCAACGCTAAAAGCGGTCGAACATCATGTCGGTCGTACTTAGAAACGCCGCCTTCGTCTGGGAAATCGACGAAGTCTTCAGCCGAAGATCCAGCGTGGATTCCTGGGGTCAGGTCGACGACGAATGCGAGGATTTATACAAATAAATCCAATGCGCAAGTAAGATTACCTTCGAAAAGACAGGATTCTGGATTTTCGACTCCTTTTGTGAAGCGCCTTTTGAGCGCAACAGAGCCATCAACAATGAAACGATCTGACGGGCATTCTGAAACTGAAACTCGAAAAGAGAAAAACAAAAAGTCTCGGCAACTTCCAGTGCAGCTTGCGTCTAGCAACGAGGAAGCTCAGAGGAATCTAGTCGCGGCCTTTGGCGGTGTCCTCGCAGCCACCAATGATCATGCTGATCAGGATCGCATCGGCGCCAGGTCATTGAAAACCTCATGCTTACGCCGAGTTCCCGAATACATCGAGATTGAGGCAGATGAGATCGACAAAGACGACGATGGACACGAGGATGTTACTTCCAGCATTTACAGCGACCTTGAAAGTCTTGGGACCAATAGTCAAGGCGGCTGGTCTGGACTTCGTGAGGTTGTAAGAGCCCACTGCATGCATCACGTGCGAGCTGCAATCGAAGACGGATTACTTCACGACGTACGAGTCACAGAATTGATTCGAACTTGCAACCAAAACCATGCTCTACTGGAGGCCGACGGTCTTTTACGCAGCTGGATAAGACGAAGCCAACAGCATCAATTGACGAGGCTGCGGGAGTCGCATACCTCCTTCGCGCTTATTGATGAGATGCGGTCGACAAACAGTGCCGAGTCATGGCACCTCCGATTTCAAGCTGAGCTTGTCAAGCGAGAATACGTCTGGGCTAGTGATATCCTGCGTACGGGAAGCACGCTCCTGAAAGATGTAATCAAAAGCTTGGTCCGGGGCTCGGCGCAAGACGCTGCTCTTGCATACCTCGAAGCTGCAGTAGTGAGAGACTACGACGCAAGAGACTCCTCAAGCCTGCCTATAATCACACGTCTTGCTGGCCTTTTGGCTTCCATCGCCCTTACGAAGTCCAGTGAGATCGAACCGTTGGCTGGGTTGGACGTCACTGCGGTCGTGCATCGAATCGCTGGAGTCGTGCTCCAACGCAGAAGTCTTGAGTCTTTGAGAGAGCGAGGCAGAAGCGAGCACCCATTTGTGATGGCAAGCACACTTCTGCAGCTGTCAGCTCAACCGGCAGAGCCAGGCCTAGCCTCTTCAGACATCGGCTCGATGATTACTGCGATTTACGCGCAACCAAGCGCTTTCATCAAATTTCTATGCAGTGTTGGAAACTATGTGTTTCGGTTCAGCGACGCGAACAAGATTGAATCACTATTGATTATTACATCAGCCTTATTTGATCCTCCGGCCGAATGCAATGATGAACAAAGAGACGCTTTGAGTAAATTGGCTTTCGAGGTTGCTTCAGCCTATTCTGAACAGACCGGCGTTGATCTTGAGCTCCAATTCGCCGACAATCTGGCTACTGCAAGAACAAGAACCGATGGCAGCGTCGCACAAAAACCGCGCCACCGGGCTCAAATTTCTGGCTTCAGGTGGGAGGAAGGCCTCTGCGAATGGGTAGCTGCAACGCCACAGCGTGAAGCCTCTAAGACAGCGGCATCGCATGGTTATAACATAGATCATCCGGTGCAGCTGCTCACGCCCAAGCCAGACATCTCTAGGGACTACTCACGTGGTTCTCGACAGGCGATACTGTCTTCACCGGATATCATAGCAGATGAGCAGGTCGAGTTGCGAAGAATTGCGCCAGCTGTGCCCGTGAGGGAAGTCGTACAATCGGGTGTGTTGAGAGAACGGCCTGCAAACGCCAGGCAAGCAAAGCAGGTCCACTTCGGACTGGACAAGCAGAAAGGAGCCACAAAGCATGTCGACCGCTCACTACCCCGACGAACCTCTGTCAGCGCCGAACGGCAAAAACAAGCGATACGCCGCATCGCTTCACCCGCAGGAAAGCAAGTGCATCTCAAGTTAGAGAGGCAAAAGAGAGCTGCAAGGGAAGCAGAGCAGGCATCGCTGGCATCATCCCCGCGGCAGCGGTCGAGCAACGTTGTTGGATTGCACGGCAAAGACAATTGCTTTCAGATCGACGAAAACGATGAACTGGGGGTTCTAACACCAGCGAGAAAAAAACTACGTGGATCTATGCTGCCCATCATACCAGCACAGGGGCGAAAAGGGCTGCTACGGGCACTTCCTCTGGACGTCGACGTGATGAGCGACGACGAGCTTGGTTTGTGAAGGATCTCCCGTTCATAACTTTGTACATATATTGATATTACAGGGAAAACGATACTTGTGCGTTACTACGCAATGTTTGAGCCCCTCATCGACGAACCCACTTTCAGTAGTATCATCGAGGACACCGATGATTAAATGATCCAGCGCCGTTATCTGCTCGCCGTCTGCAGGCTTACAGTACAACGTATCGATCTTGCGCCCAGCCCCAGGCAAGCCTTTGGTCTTCTCGCAAAATTCCCGACCAGAGCGCTAGATGTGTGTGCACAAATCTCTCTCATCCGTGTATCTTCATCTTACAGCCAGCTCATCTGCCTCCCAACTTGCCGCCTCCGCCCAGAACATCAGATAGATTGGCCTCGCCTGTTCCTCTCTCCAGAGGTTTGGCCTGGTCAGGACTCTCCTTCCACCCAATCATGTAGATTGTTCTAAATGTAGCCGGAATCGTGGTCGTACCGTCTTCTTGCTGTTCACCGTATAACTCGCGGTAAATTGCTTCAGTCGCCAGCAGCACGTCTTTGCGGATGCCGCTCGCGTCACGGCGAAGCGCTGCGTTAGCTTCTCCCATGCTCTGCAGATCCGCCATGAGCGCAAACGTGTTCGGGTAGTCGACAATGATGTCGTCCACGTCCACGGTCAGCAGCTTGAAGCCCGCGCGGGTCAACAGGTTACCCACGTCGCGGACGTCGGCTAAAGGTGAGATGTGCGTGCCGATACCACCGATCCGTTCTTGCTCTGCGAGCTGTAGAGAGCCGCGTAGTTCGAAGAGAGTGTCGCCGCCGCTCATGGCGGCGATGAACGGCGCATCGGGTTTGAGGGCGGTGTTGATCTGCGTGAGGACAGAAGGCAGGTCGTTGATCCAATGGAGGGAGAGGGAGGACATCGCAAGGTCGAAAGACTCGGGTTCGTAAGGGAGGTATTCCGGGTTCTTCAGCACTTCTCGTGTGATGTCGATTTCCTTATTGAAAGCATCGGCTTGGTCTCGGTAAAGGAGCGCGGGGCTTGTATCTGTACAATGTATGCTTCCTACTCTTTTGGCTATGGGCTCGGCCTCGGCGCCTTTTGCGTCTGGGTCCGGGTTAGGTCTCGTGAGGATGCGAGCGATGTTGCACGCGTTCGCGCCAAAGTCGAGAGCCTTGGGAAAGTGCCGGTTAATGTCGAGTAGTCGGTCGCACAGCCTGGCGGCGACTTCATCACGAAGATAGTCGACATTACGGCTCTGTTCGATGTTGGAGGCTGCCCGCTCCTTGTGCATGTATTTCGTGCGCGAGTCGAAGACCTCGATGGCTGGCGATCCCGGTGACTGGACGGCGTAGGATCGTCTGGGCTGAACTTTGCGGAGACATGCGGCGCGCAGTCCTGTCGCTCTCGGGAAGGCCCTTGAAGGCGTATTCATCTTTGCTGAAGGGTGTAGATTGTGCGCCGGGAAGCTCTCACTTCTTCACGCCGCAGCGGATAAGGGCATTGGAATCCTGACTTCATCGATGTCATCTCAAGCTCAAGCTTTATCTGATTGCGGAGATGCCTCGGCGATGTCCAATTTATCCGCCCTCAAG